>CM042327.1:32479478-32614478 GCA_023566125.1 Zingel zingel | reverse complement strand
CTTTTTACCCTGTATTACAAGAGTTTCAGGTCAGTCAATCCCTAAATTATGTGTCATTATTAACACAAGTGGAGCATGGGAGAGAAACATGTTTTTCTGGGTTGAAACAATAACACATTTGAATCACTTCCTCTGCTGTTTCAGCAATTACATCCAAATAGCATTACCAAAAAGAAGCGTACATGTTTTTTGTTGAAGCCAGCTTACTGTAACAACAAGCATGTAAAGGGATAATCCACTGATTTTCCACATGAAGCCTGTGAGACTTTCAAACACCAGAAACTACCAGAAATATACAACGTTAAATACATAGCAGTGCTAAATGGTTTGCCAGTAGAACAGCAAAATGTATTGGCAAATATCAATGAAAACACTCATTTATGCTGCAGCAACTTAGAAAGGCTTACACCAAATTCCTGTAAGTCTGATAAATACTAATATTAATTCATAATATGTTTTTGTACAAAGAAACCTGGCTTTAATGTTTCTTATTATGTGTTTATTCTTGAATAGGAATACTTATAAGTATGGAATTATTCGGATCTTTAATCGAATACATTTATCTGATTGATCATCATCAAGCGTTCTCACTCACACTGTACAACTTCCCATCCAAACTCTTACTCTAACCTGCCACCAGTACTTTTGATCTTTTTAAAAAGATCAAAACAGGGTGAGAACCCATGAGAACATTTTTGTCAAATTAAACATTCAAACTTGGTGAAAACTCTGTGTCCATTAGAAACCCTTATTTAATTCTTATCTTTTTGGGAATTCTTCATTTCAAATCATTTCTTATTTTATAAAGACCGAAAGGAAGCATTGTCATGTTGGGATGTTTGAAGACTTAAGGGCAAAGTGGTTGTCCTGTGGTGGAGTATTACAGATCCCAGCTCTGGGAGAAACCACTGACAGCAACTATGATGCAAGAATTTCACTCTGATGTGCTAAAAGTGTGTACGACCACTTAATTGGAGTTTTGTTAAAAAGAAATTGAGCTTTTACAGTCTTACTCTCCATAAACTAGTTTGTTACTTTATTCCATTTTCTCTATTCTTTTCTACTTTCAGCCTCCCTTTTAATCCACAACTTTCTCTTGTCTTTTCTTGGACCCCACATTTTCTTCTTGTTCACTTTATCTCTGTATAGTAGATAGCATATCTCGCTATCTACTGTCATTATTTCACTTCAGCCTCCTTCTTTGCTCTTTCTCTGTCTACGTTTTCTTTATTTTATCCTACATTTTGTCCGCTATTTCCGCTCTCAGACCCTGTCATTTCATTTCTTCTTGTTACCCTTACCCTCTATAAGTCATCTATCTCTTTTTCAGCTCTCACTCATACTACAGGATATGATTTCTGTATTTATAAGTCCCTTTCCACTTCCATCCCTCTCACTCCATCACTGTGATCACCCCTTCTTCTCCTCGCTGACCTCTCTCCTATTTCCCCAAGTGGTACTTGCCTTTTTCCACATCTGTCCATCTTTAATAAGACAGCAGAAGGATAACCAAGACTGTTATATCCATCATACACATTGACTGCCTCACTTACCTCTCCAAGTCTCTCTCTCTCGCTATCTCTCTCTCACACACACACACACACACACACACACACACACACACACACACACACACACACACACACACACACACACATACACACATACTTACTGTACTTACACCCATAAGGCACACACACTGCCCAAAGCGGTCTGATAAGTCAGATGATGGCTTTGACAGAAGTGCTGCCTTAGCTCTTCAGCTCCCCCCTGGCACTACACACACACACACACACACATACACAAACCACTCAAGTTAGGACTGCCTGCGTATTAAACACTCAAGGTGTGTGGGTCCCCCCCCCCCCCCACACACACACACACACACACGACCTTTCCATTCACCAAGGTTTTCTCGGTATCTGTTGAAGCCATCCAGTTTCTGGTTGACTGAGCAGCTCCTTTATAAACAGACAGGGCCGTGACATAAGGCAAGGCTCTACATTGCTGGCTCTACATCGTCTGTGCGTGTGTAATTGACATAGCGTCCCAGTTTCTGTGTTAGACAGCAACATGACATTAAGTCTTGTTCTACAGCAACATTAGCGCTGCACCCTGTCTGGAAGCTGTCTCGGTATGCAAATCAAATTTCCAACCCCTGACATTAAAAGCCCATTTAGGGTTTTAAAAGGGAAAATCCGACCAGAACAGAGCTCATAAGTTATTCTTTTGATCTCAGAAAGGGCAACACTGCAAATCTATACCCTGTGGAGATTTTCAGAAAAAGAAACCCCTCACCCTATAAGTTGTTGGAAACAGTTAGGTTGTTGATAAGGAGAGGAAATGAGAATAAGGGAGGATTGAAAAAAGAGACAAAATGATATCATAATCAGTTTCTAACTCCTGATGATATCACTTTGAGTTAATGTGATTGATGTAATCCTAAAGGTGTCACTGAGATCCAAAATATGAACCAACAGCTTCTTTTTCTATGATCTTATCTTGCCACCCTGAACCCAAAGTTTTCAAAGATGTTTGCTGACATAACGGTATAATTCAGTATAATGATCCAAAAGGGAATATTTGATTACCTGAATTATACTAAAGCTATACATCTATAGAATTTGCAGGAACTGTAAAGGAAGAAATCTCTTACATAAGCAATCTGCAAGTAATTATGCATGATCATTTGATAACTATTGTGATGTGTATGTGCGTGAGTGCGGGTAATTTTACTACTTGACCAAACAGTAGTCCAGAGTCCGAAGGTGTATTGATCAGTTTGGATGAAGGAATTCAAGAGTGAAACACTTTCTACCAGCAATTACCAACCTGTCCTGTGTTTTTTTTTTTGTTTTGTTTTAGTCTTCTAGTAGCATATTCCACAGATTCCACATAAGTGTACTTATTGTGGCAATAAATCCTTTTCGGATTCTAAAACTATAGTAAGCACATGCAGGACTCATGATGCAATCCCCAACCTCTGATGTCTCGTGAAGTGAACAAATTAATCCAGGCAGCAATTATGTTCAGGAGATAGGGTGGATCCTTAGCGTTGAGGCAGGATGCATTTTCAAAATGTTATTGAACTGAATGCAGCATGACCACGAATGCAGCTCAGTTCAAGTAGATCGTTGAAACTACTGGAAGCTATTTGCTTTTTTTGTGGTGATTAGTCATTTTAGGAATCAAGTATAGTAGTTCACAAATAGTTCACCGTGTACTCCTTCTGCACTACTTCTTTGCCCATGCTCATCTTTGCCATTCAGCCCTGCGTAGGAGTGAATGTACATACAGTACACTTAGTATTTCTCTACACTTAAACTCGCACACTGCACATACCTATATAAATGCTAAACAATGAAACCATACTCACACACATGGCTCTGACTGACAGATGAACTCACACATGCACATGCAGATTCAAAACATAAACAAAAATACCCACAAATGAAGCATGCAAACAGAGGCCAACACACACACGCAGACGCACATTTCCCTCCCTCCCTCAGAGCCAATTCTACATCGCTGCCTATCTCTCCCATGGAGAGTTGTTAATTAATTCCCTCCCTTTGTACGTTCACCAAGATCAAACGAGGAGAAACAGAAAAACACTGCAACTTTCTCTAACTGTACTTAATGAGCAACGGTAATTGAGGTCCCCTTTTCCATTGCCTCCAAGTGAAGAAACAGAGTTACCTCAACCCAAATCCATTATTCATTAAGTGTGATGTGCTGCAAAATCTGCCGAGGGAGGGAAGGAGAAAAGAGTTGAAGGTAGGTAGGTAGGAAGACAGATAGATTTCTTTGTTTCTTCTCCCCTCTTTCTTTTCCCTCTCTCACCCCTTATGAGGTGTCACACACAGCGTCTACTGTATGTGTCGATAAAAAGACTATTTGCAGCTCCAGCAAAGCTTTTACTCTGCGGCCATAATAGACAAACTAGACAAACAACCAAACACAGCAGCAAGCTAATGATTATGGTCCTGTTCGGGTTGGGAAGCACTGAAGCACTGTCTCTCTCTCTCTCTCTCTCTCTCTCTCTCTCTCTCTCTCTCTCTCTCTCTCTCTCTCTCTCTCTCTCTCTCTCACACTCTCTCTCACACTCTTTCACTCACTCACCCCTTTCTTCTCTTTACCATCTTTGCTTTCTGCTCATCAATTATTTGCGCTGAAAGGAGAGAGAGGAAGTGAATTAGATGTAAAAAAAAAAAAACTGATAGAGTGAGTGTGTGTGGCGGAAGCACACACACAGATACACGACACATTCACAAGCATTGTGACTGTATTGGTATGATGGCTGTGCTGACTGAGTAGCAAAAACGGGAAGAGCAACAAAATGAGGCGTCAGCATTCAGAATGATTAGGGCTTTTCAGCATTGTCGTGTGTGTGTGTGTGTGTGTGTGTGTGTGTGTGTGTGTGTGTGTGTGTGTGTGTGTGTGTGTGTGTCCATATCCATTAGCGGCTATGATGAAATGGCAGTCTCATTTGCGGTTTAAGCCTCATACCACTGAATTATGGTAGTAATGCCTTAAATGCTAAGCAACCACATCCCACTGCATTACTGCATCATACTGTACATTGGGCCTGTTTCACCAGCAAGTAGGCATCTGCTTTGTGCAGCAGCACTGTCACAAATCATGAAATTCATTAAAATGGAATCCATTAAATGAATAAAATGAAAATAGCACTGACAAAACCACACATGTGGCTTCATATTAACATCCCTACGTTAAAAGGAGTGATGATGAATCAGTTTAAAGGCCACTAATTTATCAGTTTTTACAAGTCATTAATCTGAAATACTTTATAATAACGTAGCATCTGCCGCCTCTCTGTCTTTTAATTTCCTCCAGATTTCTCAGGAAACTACCTCCACTTGGATGCAGGCGCCCATACCCAGCGCAAGCGAGCCCGGCTGATGAGCCCCGAGGTGGGGCCGGAGCAAGGCCCGCTCTGTCTCCTTTTCTACTACCAGCTCCAGGGGGAGGCACAGGGGAGCCTGAGGGTCCTGCTGAGGGACAGTGACCAGGAGGAGACGCTGCTATGGGCTCTAAAAGGAGACCAGGGGCCTCACTGGAGGGAGGGCCGCACCATCCTGCCCCAAAGCCCCAATGAGTATCAGGTAGGTGTTGTTTTTAAACTGGGAACCAGTCATTTACTATCATTGATCTTTGCTGCACATAACCAGGGACAGAAACACAGTCTGTAGTTGCAAAGTGTATCATTAAGGAAGACTTTAAACGCCAACATGAAAGATGAACGCTCCTGTTAAAATATTTATGTATGGTAGTTTTATGGCTTGCTGCAGCAGCTCATCTGGGGTTTATCCACTCTTTTTACTGATCACTTTATTCTAACTGTTTATATTTAATAAAGAAAGAGCCTATTGTGATATATCTCTCTCCCTCTATCATCTAGGTGGCATTCGAGGGCTTTTTTGATCACCCAACCAGAGGCCACATCAGAATAGATAACATCCACATGAGCAACAGCATTGAGCTGGAGCAGTGTACACGTAAGTTCCATAACCTGTCTGTCCTTTTATCAAGATGTCAGTTTTATTCACTCAGTCAGCCTGTCTGTCTATTTAACTATCTAGCTGTCTGATTCTCTCACTACTTCACACCAGACTGCTTATTCCATGTTTTTACCAGAGACAGAGCGAGAGAAAAGGAATAAAAACTCATAATGTTTCTCGTTTAAATACATAGTCACACACACACACACACACACACACACACACACACACACACACACACACACACACACACACACACACACACTCAAACAGCCCTTTACACTTGTGGGTCCAACATTTTGGCCCCACAAAGCTGTCGGGACCCCGCAAGTATACTGGACTCCCGGTTTTTGGACCCAACGAATATAGTTAAACAAGCCCACACACACACACACACACACACACAAATATATTAAAAAAAGGAAAGTAGGCCACAAACGGCCTTGTCTTCTATTCAGTCTGGACCATCGCTTGGCCATAGAGCAAATGTGTGTGCTTGCGCATGTGGTTATTCTGTGAATAAAATGCTTGAGAGATTCTGTCTCTCTCTCTTACACACAGACATAAGCTGGTCAACGAGACTACTGTTAATAATGATTGGCTTCAATTTTGGAAGCTTTGTTATTACTGTAACAGAATAATGCAGACTTACCTGAACCCCACAGCCTCAGGATTAGGTTTTAAATCCTACATGTCCTTGTTTGACAAACATCATTTCTACCCACCCGCACACACGCACACACACACACACACACACACACACACACACACACACACACACACACACACACACACACACACACACACACACAGTTCTCTCTGCTGTGGGAAGTAATGGGAATATTATTGTCTTTTAATGTAGCGGAGCAGCCCTTCACTCAGCACAGCAAGACAATGATAGTTAGCTTGATGTGAGCACACATATTGGCCTACACACACACACACACACACATACATGTATAATGACTACCACCATTGTTTGTCATCAATAACCATGACACATGAAGACACACACACCCACACACTCTTGTAAACTGGCTTCCCACATTTCAAGCTGCTTCTCTTTCAACGTTATTTAATTGAGCCTGGTGTTAATACATCTCATCTCTGTCCAACTTCTTTTTCATTTAAATTTGTATCCACCACAATACAAACTGGTGAGGTCTCCAGTTTTTCCTTTGGCCACCTCATGGGATGATGGTGTGTTTTAATGAGACCTAGAGTACATTTGTGCAGATTTGTTAAATGGGAATTAAACCGATTTAACACATAAAGATCAGTTTACTAGTCACGAGTTTGTGCGCTCTGGCATTTGTAATGTTGTAACTCTTTCTGTGGGTCTGAGTCTCAGATGCCAGTTTTTCCTTTTTTTTTTTCAAAATTTTGTGAGTTACACTTCTCAGCATTGCATACAGTCGTGGTAAATATCACACTGATCATCCAATAGGAGAGAGGCTATAATCACAAGTCAGAACAAGACTCTTGTTACTGAGGGCTTTACTCTACCTCTTTCACTTTTCCAACCAATGTGTTTCCACCTTTCTGTTTTGCTTATTATACCATCACCTGCCTTATCTTCTCTCTTTTTTTTTCCTTCACCCATCTTCTCTCAACACAGTGCTGCACCTTCTTTACTTGTGCTGCCATTTTCTCTTGTTTTCCCTCTGTTTTTCTATCTTTTTTCCATCTTCTCTCTCTCTCTCTCGCTTTCATAATAGATGTTGTATCCTCCGGCAAACAATAAACAGCAGTACATTTCAGTCCCTCTTCCCATGACCCTTTAACTTACCTCCACCCTTCCTTCCCATTACTCTATTTCCCTTCTCTTTTTCCTCCCCTGACTCTTTTCACCCCGATCTTCCATCCATCCCCATCTTTTTTCGTCTCTGCCATTAACACCTTGTGTGTCACCTAAAGAAAAGAGAGAAAGCAGTCACAGGAAGTAGAAACATAGAATGACAAAGCAAAAAGAAGATAGTGAGAGCAAGTCAAAAATGACACTCACAAAGCGAGAGAGACATTCAGGGAGGACACGCTTCCTGTCTTCCAACCAACCCTGTCAGCCCACTCGTTTGTCTTCCTCTCTTTGTCTTTTCTCCATTTTGGAAAAAATGTACTGTCATCCAGGAGGATTTATGGGCCTTTAGACTCCTATATCATCTCGGAACTTGGCAAATCTTTATTGATTTTCTCAAAAAGGAGTAAATCATGTCATGCTCATATTTTATCCTTATGGTTCAGCTCATTCTTTACAGAGTGACCCTGACACCAAGGCCTGTCGAGGCTAGTGAATGCATGATACCCTCTCATATACTGTATAATGATGTAAGCACCACTTTTACATTGAAACTCTTGAGATGAAAGTGATTGACAAAACAGCATAATATTACTTCCTTTTACAGTAAACACAAAGTTAAGTGTAGAAAATTCTACCTGAAAGCCGAGAGTAAAAAAACGTAAAACAATTAATGATGAAATCCAAAGTTCTGTCCCGGAGCAGCTCCAGTGAACAGGAGTTAAAATTAGTGAACTCACATCGAGTATGAGTCATCTGAACTTTAATCACCAAATGAGATTTATCCTACAGCGGTTATCCTTTCATTGCTTTGTCACGCATATCAGCTACTAACCATCATCACTAACATTTATTTTTCTCTCTTTTCCAGAGCCTTTCCCTGCCTTAACTCCTGGCATAACCAGTAAGTCCTACTTCTTGTTCCATTTGTACTTCATGTGCCAAATGTCTGTGCTTTCTGCTTGTTGCTAAGCTCAGCTCGCAGCACTACACTGGCCCAGAGTAACCTTTTTAGTGCATAACCTATGTTACATACACCTAAAGTTATTAGGTTATTCTGACTGAAAATTCTACCTTTGCACAATTACATCATTTCCAATCAAATCTATGGTTTGTGCGTTATAGAACGATGTATAATATCTCAGCGTAACTATGCACTTTCACATTTTTAAACAGTGCTTAAGACAGATAGAATGTATTGTAAGATATTGATAGAATGTAATATGTGGACTTTAATCTCATTTAAGAAAGAGATGGTGACAACATTGCAACTTGATGGAATGGATCCACTGCATTGTTCCAGCATGACTCCCTGCATGCTGGGCTGATACTCTTGGTTATGTAGTTTATGTTCCTCGGTGAGAACATTACTATTTTGCTACTACACAAACAAATAGCTACACATGATTATTTACTACAACAGCAACGTTGGCAGACTGAGTACCATCAGGGTGTATTTGCACATGCCACAGACGGATACGTTTTTAGGTCTTTAATGGTGTGCACCATGTTGTGTATGATCTGTCACTAGTATGTAGCCCATGCAACACAGTGAGTGTGACTAGTGTGCACAGACCCACAATTAATTACTGACAGTTACTACATCACTAACAGCGTTCCTTTTGTATTGCTCCTATGGCAAATTACTTAAAATATGACTTAAGAATGAAAACCATACGGTCATGTCCGAAATGCTCAGACAAAGTGAAACAGTCTGGTCTTTCTCAGTGTGGTCTAGTTTCTCTGGTTATCAATCAAACTAAAAGAAGTAAGCAGAACTTTGTCCAACCCAAACTACTTCCTAATTGTAGAGAACAGCACACTCACTCCTCATTCATTCTTACTTTCTGATGTGCTGTCACCATGTAACACCATACAAGGAGTCTCTCTTCTCTCTTTACTGCCTACTACTTCTTATTCCCCTCTTCTACCCTTTTCTTTGTGTTGCTCCTCCCCTCCTATCTGCTTCTCTACTTTCATCTCAACCAGTCCTTTTCATTCCCTTCCTTTCTTCCTTGCCTGTTTTCAGTTTGTCTCCTTCCCTCCTCTCCTTTCCTCTCCTCTCCTCTCCTCTCCTCTCCTCTCCTCTCCTCTCCTCTCCCCTCCTCTCCTCTCTTCTCCTCTCCTCTCCTCTCCTCTCCTCTCCTCTCCTCTTGCATAACTCTGCTGTTGATCCCACCTGAATGAAAGGCAGAACTGTTCACCATCCAACTTCCCATTCTCTCCTTCATCCTAGGCCAGTCTGAAAGCAGTTAAAAAGGGCTTAAACAGATTATGCTATCAAATTGTTTTCAGAGTCTGGGTTGGGACCTTAAACGCTAGACTGCTTTTGTTTAGAGACCCACAACATATGATCGCTGGTATATGATCACTGATCCTGGGCCTCGGTGACAATGAATTTTAAAGCTCAATCAAAGTTGGACCTCATAAAAATATAGTGTATTTGACCACTCGGAGTAGTATATCAAGACCTTTATGATTTTATAGATGTTTTTTTTTTTTTGCATTCGGTGATTAGTGTCCACATTGATCATGGATCTTTGACACCAGGTTACTGCAAAACTTGAGTATACATCTATTTCTTTAATTGCGTTTTATGACTGTACTGTATTACTAATGCTGGGTGCATTACTTAGTCAGTGTGTGTGTGTGTGTGTGTGTGTGTGTGTGTGTGTGTGTGTGTGTGTGTGTGTGTGTGTGTGTGTGTGTGTGTGTGTGTGTGTGTATGTGCATGCACATGTTCCTAGTGTGTGAATAGATCAAAAACATTCTTTGAATACTGTCAGATACATAAGCAGCACAATTCAATTCAATAAAAACAAAAATGCCATTCCCAAAAATAGTAAAAAGCCTAACTCAGAAAACTGTTCTCACCTCACTCATACTCTAGGTATTTGACCTGATGCTTTTGGGTTTCTTAGATTATTGGATCCTGAGCGTGTATCATATGACTCGCAGCATGACAACAGTGTCCGTTCCAGCATACGTGTGTTTTCATGAGACTGGCCCCGGAGAGAAGGATTAGATTCCTCCCATGGGATGCTGGTTGAAAAATGAGCTAAGAACTAAAGTGTCTCTTTTTGGGTGAGCGAATGCAGTTGAACCCTATTCAAAATATACTGCATATATTATAAATATATATGAACTGAATTGAATATATATAAATGCCTCAGTTGTTATTTATTTTGTGTGTCTTTATGTGTTAGTGTCTGGGTTGTGGCTGTGGACTGCGGGATTTCTGCCAATATCCTGCAGGTGAAAAGGAGGTTGAAACTAGAGTTTGAATAAATCATCATAGACAAAATATTATTGAAAGATCATTTTAATTCCATTAATTTACATGTAAATCAAAATGTCGAATTGACTTCATCCCTAGTGTGGAAGTGTGACTGACTTGGTCCTGACAGAGTGTCCTTAGTAACTGAGCAGGGCTCAGGGAAACCAATGGATTTTAATTGCCCTCTACCTAGAATCTTCTTTTATCTATCAAATGACAAAACAAATACAAATATATTAAATAAATAAAAATCAATTGATCCAAAATCTTACATTAAGGGAGAAACTTGAGGAGAACTGACGTGAAAATTTAAAATGTAATGTGTAATAGCCTGATAACATGATGCTCGGCTAACACTACAATGGCAGCTTCATTGTGGTGTGACGTGAACTAGTGTGCCGCACTGTTAGGTTTATGTATCCATGGCAACCAAGGAGGCATTTGGCTTCTGAAAAGAGAGGGCTGGCGGCACACTGACCATGCCACACACACATACACACATGCATACATACACACACACACAAAGAAAAGAAACTAATTTGGACATTTAACTCTACTCTGTAAAAGTATCTCATTTAGATAAGGCAAGATTGGTGATGTGTGAAGTGGAAGACCTCGAATGAGAAAGATAGTAATTCAGTGATTCAGAAACTGTAAGGTTCCTAAAAAGCCATACTTTTTAGCTCACTTTTGAAGTGGTGCGCTTGAGAAACGTTCCCCTTTGCTCCTATTTAGAAGAAATAAAGGAAAAGTAACAGTCAATTTTGCAGACCTAGAAATCATCTGTGTCCTAATCCACTAGTGGGAAGGCTCTCTGTGCAGGCTGCTTAGAGTGCAGCTTTACAATCAAAGTAAATTGTAAACCCTTAAAGAGTATGTCTGAACTTCTTTAAAAAAAAATTAAGCTCACTTGTTTCCTTGAGGTTCTGTGTCTTTCTCTGCACCTCCCCTTCCTTTGGCCTTTCATTATTTCTCTCTTTTCTCTCATCTCCATCTAGTTCTTGCTTGCCCTGGCTCTATTTTCCTTTCCTTTCGCTCTTTCTTTTCTCTTTCACGTTCTTACCTTCTTTTGTTCTCTCCCATTCATTTTCTCTGTCTTTCTTTCTTCCACAACCTCTCTCAGCGGATTTCTTTCACAGTGAGTTGACAGAGTATTGAAGTTTCAGACAAACCCTCTAATGCAGGATTAAAGATATCATGGCAGGATTAGCTCTCTCCCTTCACTTCCCCTCCCTCCTACCCTCTCTCCTCACGTTCTATCCCCCCTCTCTATTTCACTCTATTCTTTCTTCCAGTAATGCCTTCTCTCTTATCCTTTCTCTACCCCTGTAATTTCTCTCTGATTTCCTTTTTTCGTCTCTTTCTCCCTCCACTCGACTCCCTTGAATGTGATCTTGCCGTGATAAAAGCAGCTGCGTCCCACCAAATACAACCACTTGACACTCCCCGCCTTTTGTCCAAGTCACCAGTCACTGCATAATCAAGACTAATCTGAGCGCATGGCATGAGCCTCTGCGTGTCAATGTGAAGCTAATGCTTGTGACCTTTTGCAACAACCGGTCAAACCAGTATAATTGAAACATATGCATATACAGTATGTTTCAATTGTACTGGTATATCAGCATATACTTTTGATGAATGAAGATGACTTACCGTATGCAATTGGGTGTTTACATTTTGGTACAGTGAGCTACAGTAAATGTGGAAGCTGACAGTCTGTTTTTGTAGAACATACACATTATGTTCAGTTGAATACAAGCAAGGCACAATAACTGCAGCTCACTGCTGCAGTAATAGACCATTCGCTAAGTCCCACCCCCCTTAGTTACTGTTGGTAGGCCTGTCAAGTTTTCTATTCTCGCATGGCATGTATGCAGTATATATTGATGAAAATAGCAGATTTAACACTTGACATTCTTGAAAACAATACACCCTTGATTTTAGACAGAGGTAGGTAAAAGCAGGCTTCTCATTTCTAGCTGGCTCTCATCAGTTTTTCCGGCTGAAATGTCAGATTTTTATCAGTGTTTGCTAGATAGCTAATTAAGCTAAAAGCTGCATGTACCAGGCAAAAAGTCATGAATCCCCGAAAAAACGGCCACGTAAATTGTAGTAGTATAGTAGTGGGGCGCCCCCCCTCCCCTAGTGGCCGTAGCAATTATGATGGGAGCAAAGCAGAAGGTATAAGAAATTCATTTAAAAAAATATTTCATGTTAGGAGGTAGGTTATGGATGGGTCAAACAACCAAACTTTTACCCAGGAGACCAGGGTTCATGTTCTGTTTGGAAATAAAATGGAAATGAAGTTATGTAACAGATGTACCGATTTTTACCCAAACCATGATGTTTTTAAACTAAACTAAGTAGTTTTTGTGCCTAAACATAACCAAACTGCACCGTTTCACAACGTTAACGACGTGTTTTAAAGTGCAATCCGATCTGGTTTACATATTTGGACAAAAATGCTACGAGTCATATTAGAGGGTAGGAATAAATGACCTGTATCATTGTATGGTTTGGAGGATTTGTTGTCCTACCCAGATGATGATCTAAGGAAAAAATAGATTAGTAGTTTGGGTTTAGGTAGCTAATAAATTATGTGGATGGTTTTGAAAGGGCAACAAAACATTCTACAAATTCCTAAAATGCACAGTACGTTACAGCCCCAAGCACAAGATTCAGCATGTGGAGAAATCCAAAGCTTGACACATCTGCCATGCCTAGTTAAGGTTAATAAGCTATGATTTGGCAATCACTGTCTTGGGGAGGGGTTTAGCAGAACAGTCAATTAGACAATTAACAGCTTTTAAGTCTCCAATGCGGCCTGCATGCCTGCAACCCTCGTCCATAGTGCCAACCAGTAATGTGTCCTCCTGCCCTCCAGGGGGTGCCATGTCTGGGATGGAGCCCACAGTAGACACAGTGGCGGTGCAGCCGGTCTCTGCCTACTGGTACTATGTGTTGGCGGGAGGCGCTGCCCTCCTGCTGCTGATCACTCTAACCGTGGTGGTGACACTGTGCTGCCATCGGTACCACTGGGCGCCCAAGAAGACCAGCGCTAGTCATCATCATTCAGTGATGTACCACAACAGCCAACATCCAAATCAGCAAAGTCACCAAAACTACCAGAACCAAAACCTCAGCTATAATCTGATTGGGAGCCCCACCCAAAACCCCCTGTACCCAGGTACTGGGCCGAGTCTTGACCCAATGCTCACCATCAGACTGGAGAAAGATGACAGCTATGATTCCCAGTGTTGAAAACAATTGGACTACATGTGAATGATATGATTTTATTATAATGCTTTGTTCAAATAAAGCAAAGAAAGGGTGTGAAAACCCCGTGAAATACAGCCGTATTCAGCATAATCGCCACTCTTCACTGAAGAGAATCTACATGAAAGAGACACTGCAGTTCCTGTTACTGATGACTGATCTAATTAACTGATCAGCATGCACCTTTGCTAAACTTTCTTGTGGCTGGCAATGGCAGAATGAACTGCTGACATTAAACTTTACCATCACTGGGGAGAGTAAATGAAAGAACTTCAATTGCCAATTCTGGTGGCAGCTGAGTGCCTGATTAAAGTGCCACTAGCCAACTAGCCAACTAGCATACTGGCTCCTACAGATGCACCCCAACCTGAAAATGAAATGGATTGTGATCAGGATAACAGGTAGACTGCCTAACAGACTGTGGACAAAACATGTAGTCTACATTGTCACTGTTGTAACAATCCTCTTCTAGAAATATCGGAGCAGGATGTGTCTGTCTGGCCTGCTCTGATCTGCAGCTTGGACACTGCCTGCCTCCAAATACCCTGTCTGAGGGGATTTACACACAGGTACAGGAAGATAGAAGTCACAGTGTGTGCTGCATAAAGAAACAAGGCTCGTTCTCTGGGTCTGAATGAAACTGCTGTTTATTTGTGCACTAGCCTTTCAGAGAGCGAGAGTGACAGAGGTGGATTAAGAACAGAAAAGCAAGAGGTGTAGGGAGAATTAGTGCTGCCCGTCTAGCCATGACAGATAGACGGCTACATATCCATCATGGGACTCCTTTGGTCTGTGAGCAAGGAAACAGTGCTGTGCTGGTCTTTGCCTGGTTTACACAGAGGGAAGATAGGATGAGACAGCTTACATCGCATACCGCAGACCTACTGTAGAAACAAACACTCTCAGCATCAAGACACACAAAGGCTCAAAAGTCTCTAACACATATGCACGAACACTTCAAAACTTTTCTAATAATTGAGTCTCGCGTGTTACCCTGAGTGCATTTTTCATTACATCCTGATATGCCTTTCTTAAACTGTGCTTTAAAACTATTACCTCTTCACCTCCAGAACAAGGTTGTGCCTCAGTGTTAAATTTAGAGTATGAATGGACTCTATAAAGATGTTTTTTTTGCCTTGAAGTTTTTATCTGCCTTGATAGATAATCCAATGCCTGTCTGTTAATGTTCAAACTAAACATCTTTGTATGCAGTTGTACTTTTCTTTGAAGTCTGTGCAAGTTCAAATCTTTATGTCTGTTTGATCTTTTTGCGTGACAAATTAATTTGTGAAAATCAGAATGGTTTGCATATTAGCCTGGTGACCTCAAAGTGCGGTCCACTTGGCTACGCAGATTTGCTTGTATTCAACAGGTGAGACCAAACTAATGCTGTGAGAAAGAGTTTCTATACTTATGAAGCCTATTAGAAAACCACTGATCCAGGATCACTGGTCAGTTCCTTTAATTATTTTATTCACCATGATCTGTCAAATAAGACTGATTCCAGTGCAGCACAACCGTCACACAGATGTCTTGGTGTTTTCTTAATCACCTGTCTAACTTTGTGTTTGCATTACTTTTTCACCTTTTCCAATGTTTACACGGATGAGTTTGCATAAAAAGTGGTGTGACATGATGCATTTTTAAAGTTGGGTTACACGTTATTGAAATTTTGGGAGTAACATTAGCACTTTTCTGCTTCTTGATACTGGTTTGATGAAGGCTTTGATGATTTATATTTACTGTGAATCTTAATATAAAAACAAGTTGAGTAATGTACTGGTTGTGAATTAAATATAATTTCTTTCTTTGTAATCACATGTTACAGTATGCCTACATGTGCTTCTTATGTATAATAGTTATACAATGTTTATTTTTTTATACGCATTGACTATTGTTTTAAGGCAACAGTTATGTTGTTACTGTTCACTGAGATGATCTTAACAACTTTCTTGACTTTCATTTGATGTCAAATTCTCACGTTGAAGCCATTTTGCAACAGCAAATGTTTGTCCCTTCATTTAAAGCATCAAACTTCATGTAGGGACACGAAACAGACGCAAATCAATATGTTATGTGAAAAGTAGTAAGGTGATGTAATATATATATATATATATATACAGTATATATTAATTTGCTTGGTTTGTAGTCTATATCGACAACGTTTCATTTACGGGATTGTTCCGGTGCCGCCAGAGGTTCTGCCAGGTGTCCCTCATTTTCGGCTGGTTGTCCCTCACCTTCCGCTTCTTTGTGTTGCCATTCTAAACTCCGGTCGATTCGGGAAACATCTGAGATAGAACTGACAATCAAATTATATCTATCTTTTTTGTAGTGGTGCGATAGTTGATCCGTGGATCCGTGCATTCTGAACACTCACGGTTCAGAATGCATGTGAACCGTGAATCAATTGCAAAGTTTAACCATAATAATAGTGTGAAATAAATGTTTACTGTCGCTGTTACTTAACCCTTGTGTTGACTTCGGGTCACATTGGCCCGTTTTTAATTTTTGTTTTATATCAGAAAATATTGGACGTAGAAATAAGCGGTGAAAATATGTAGAAGAAAAATGTAAAACGTTGGAAAAAGCAAAAACAAATTGTGAAAAAAGGCGTCACAAATGTCAGAAAAAAGTGTTTTTTTTCAAGGTTGAAACGAAGACAACACAAGGGTTAAAGTATACGCTGATAAATATCTAAGGAGGATTGCCGTGGAAAGATACAGGAAACGCATATTAAAATCCAGTGCTAATAGAAACCCGACCTTAGAGGCAACAGAAGCATTGCTACATGACGTTAACACTAACGTTACACTTGCCAGCAGGTAATGTTAGCCTACCGTTAGCTAGTAGCTGGATTAAACATGGTTAAAATGCTGCCAGCTAAACGGTATAAAAGTGTGACTGTATTTCACTGTAGAGGATTCCAACACCGGGGACGTACCACAGTCTGCCGCTAAAACCATGAGCTAAAAGACTCAAACTAGCACTGGTCACAGCTGTTGTCGGAGAAACAACACAGACGTGACTAAAGGTTGCGTTTACTTAAAAATGGTAAACCTTGTGGTGAATTTAAAGTTATTGGGAAATACCCTTTTCTCATCTGTTTCTGTCATTTAACAGCAATTTACTGGTGAAAGAAGTTATTATTGTTAAAAGTGATTACATTTAATAAATCATTTAAATTCCCCCCTTTATTGTGCTGATCTGAAAAATGTATCCGATCCGTGACTCAAAACCGTGGTCCGATCCAAACCGTGAGTTTTGTGATCCGTTGCACCCATACTTTTTTTTAAAGTAAAATGCTCATCACACACTCAACAGCCATTTTAATTCCCGAGCTCATCTCCCTACGAGCACGTTCCTCCAAAACAAGTTCCTTCCCGAGGGCTATTTTGCAGCGGCACCATACCTGCGTCCGGCACTTAGCGCCACCCAAGACAATTGTGATTGGTTTAAAGAAATGCCAATAAGCCAGAGCTCCACCCCTGAATGCTGTGCAGACTAGCCATACCCTCCTCCGCAGCACTGTGGAGGAAGTCCGGCAATGCGAGACTAGTTGGTTTGGGTTTGAGAAGCCCTGTATCAACTTCAGATCCAAGTCTGTGAAATTGGGCACACCAATGTGGTACTTATTTTCTGGAATTCACGGCAGTTCACCATCTAGTGTTGTGTGCCACACCCCAACACCATTTTGTTCATGCTCAAATCCCCCAGCCTTTTTATCAAAATCCGCTTGTTCCTATTCTGCTCCTTCCCTTCATCGCAAATCCTTCCAGTAAAAAAACACAGGAGGGATAATGAGAGGCAGAAATGGAAAAGAGTAAAACATTTCTCAGAGGAGAAGGGCCCATTAAGCGGGCCTCTTTCCCTCCAAGGAAAGCGCCCAGAGATGGAGGAAGATGAAAGAAGTAAAAAAAAAAAAAACAACTGCTCTATACTTTCTAAAGATAGATTTTTCTTTTACTCTGAGAGGAAGGCTAACAGGGAGGCAGGTTGGGGTTTGGATTGAAGGAGGGAGAGAATTGAAGTAGGAGGGCAGGATGTTTCAAACACAAAAGCAGATGAAAGAAGTCTTTTGGCAGAACAGACAGTGTGATGGAGCCACATTCTACTTAGTGCACACACAATATAAGAAACCTGTATTAGCAAAGATTTCCAACAAATTCAGTCACTTAAATCCTTGTTGCACGCGTGTTCAGCAAGTGCATCTACTCTGCAGCTCTCCATATTGACTTATTTCATCACATTGTCTCATAAAATGTGGTTTTGTGCTTTAGTCAACAAATATTTTTGTCATTTTATGCTTGCATATCCATCCCCTCTCCCTTCCATTTCAATCGACTTGTGTATGATTTACACATTATGTGACTGACTCTAGCAGCCCTGTGCTGTAACCCAATCAATGTGGGTCCGAAATTCAAACAGAGGAATGATATATGACTGTATTTATGTTGTGCTACCCATGCACTTTTCTCTTTCATTCTCTCGCTCTCAAACTTTTTGCAAGATTTGGAAAATGTGCTGGCGTCTCTTCATGCAGCGCGTTTAAATCAACCTTCCCTCACTTCCCTCTCCCTTCTCCATCACTGACTACTTTGAAGCCTTTTAATATTTCTAATTAGTTAATGGAGCTGATTACATTCATAAAACCCTGCGGTAAGCATTTCTAGCCCTCAGGCCATTTCTATTTTTTTTTTCTTTCTGCCTACTTCTCCTGTTTCCTGGAGAAGTATTACGAGTGAAAGCACTCCAGCAGGTCCTCGGGCCCCAACTGGAACAGTGTACGTTGCCAAAGAGCCATCCATGTATTTTCCTGAATAAAAAAGCCCCCTTTTTATTCTTCTCTTTGCTAATTGGAGAGTGGAGATAAAATGGGGCTACGGGGAGTTTTAATCTCCTTCCAGATCCCCGTGATGATTCTTCTCAGGATCCCATAGCCTGAGGGCTTTAAGCCAGGATCATTAGAAAGTGTTCAACAGTCGTCCAAAGAGTGTCCGAGCATCCCTCCTTTTTTTATCCTGCTTCTTTAGCTTTCTCTCCGTTGATTTAATGTTTTGTAGATGCCTGTGGTGATTTCAGTTGACTGTGAGAACAGAGAAGTTAGAGCTGGAGGGTCTGTTTTGAGACTACATTTACACAATCAGAAGACCGAAGAGATTAGATACTTTCATGTGCATATACTAAGTGTAGTCTTACATGAAGAGGACATTTCAGTAAGACCTCCAGGAGATATAATTTTGGTAGGTATCCCTTGTTTGAGGGCTAACTGCCTATTCTGCACAGTAACAGCTTTTTACATAGAATAATATGACAGCATTGTTTTATTTAGTTGGGTGGTTTAGACAAACATTATTTGAAATCATGGTCAATATCAGCAGGCTACTGCAATTGTTTTCAAGCTTGCATGCTTTGAGACGTCCGTCTTGTTGGTCAGAATTTATTTCCGACTGCCTGTATTTCACTTCTTTGTTCTCATTTGTCACTTTCCGCCCTCAATTAGTTGATGTGAAATCACACATTAGGGCTAAAGTGCAACCACATGTTGAGTTTTTGGAAAATCTACCTTGAGTAGTCATTTTTGAGAAGTCATTTTTCATCAAATGAATCAATGATGTTATTGTTCTTTGATTTTTTTGTTCTAATAATTGAGTTTTTTTTTTTTTTTTTATGAAAAATATTTTTCTTGTGGTAAACCTGTTGGAAGCAGCAAAGACTGGTCATTCTGAAACATGGCCTGAAGCAAGGGATGAACATGAATAAAACCAGCTTTAAAGTGGTGAACTGTTAAAACGTTCATCTCTGGCTTCAGCCAGCTCGCTATTATATTTACTTCTGTGTGCTTTCTCTGCCTCTGTGAAGGAAAAACCTTGACTTTATGATTGTCTTTTTGAACTGTGCTGGATTTCACTGTCTTGCACTTTAAGCTAATTAAATATTGAACTACAGAGAAACATAGAAAGCCAAGAGCCGCCTATACTCCCATAGTCAAATAATTAAGTATGTAAATTCCCACAACCAAACGTCAGAGAATGAATACAGTCAGTTTAGCATAGGATTTGTTGGTTGCTGTAATGTTTGAATTGAAATGAAATTCAAGTCAATGTCTTTTGTTTATTCTCTAATTGGGTTTGGAAGTCCATTTTGGGTCAATTTTAAACAATTAAATATGTGATTGAGTCACTTCTTCAATTTCAAGGAAATTACATCATATATAGTACATGAGCAAATATTTTCATTTCCCAGATAGCGGGTCTTATTTAAGAGTATTCATCTCTTACTATTACTTACAGACTGAGTATTGGAAGTTCATAAAGGCTTTTTATAGAAAGTATAGTGTCTTGATGCCACACATCTCATGAAAAAATGATCTTATCTAACTGAGGAAATGAGGCTCTGTATCTTTTTTTCATATCAACTAAATTAGTTTTTCTCCTCTTGTCTTTTGAATATCTATTAGGGTTTCACTTCATAATACGTTTTTGGTTTCTTTGCCCCAGCAATAAATGGTTATCAGCTGCCCAGATATTGCTCTATTTTTTTCTGAGGATTGTAATATCAATTTCCTTGAATGAAACCAAATTGAATCAGAATTTAGCTTCCAAACCCTTCAAAGCCTTGCACTTCGGCCTGCCTCAAAAGTATAATGTGGTATTTTAGCTCGCTGAATTTCATGGTCTTGGAATAAAAAGAAAATATATTATGGGGAATGTGACGTAATAAAAGTGATATTTTTCTATGAAACAGATTTGTGTCTTTTTTCACAGTTAAGTCTCCCCTTCTATATGTGTAGAAGTCTTGCCTGATATCTTCAGAGCGTTTAAACAAGATCACTCAGTCTTTGAGCTGCTTGTGTTTGATTTCCATCTACAAATGTAGCTTGTGTGTTGACAACATAAGAAATGGAGTGATGTTATCACAACATGTTTTGGACTCTAAAGTAGCTTTACTTGACTAGATGGTTGAGATTAATATTGTTATTCTGTCTGTCTTTATAACAGATCCCAGGCCTATGGATTTCGGAAAAGATCCTGTTTTCAACCACAAGCCCCCCATCAATGGAGGTGAGGATTCAAGTTCTCTTCTACTCTACTCTTCTCCTCTCCTCTCCTCTCCTCTCCTCTCCTCTCCTCTCCTCTTCTCTCAGCCTGAGGCAATACAGGCTGTTTCACCAAAATAATAGTATAGTAGCTCTTTAAGCAGAGGCATGCCCATGGCTCTTCGTTTCACTTGTGATTCCACAAGGAAAAAGCCTGTGGCAACAGTGACAGACAATCTCTGGTGTGTGTGTGTGTGTGTGTGTGTGTGTGTGTGTGTGTGTGTGTGTGTGTGTGTGTGTGTGTGTGTGTGTGTGTGTGTGTGTGCGTGTGCGTGTGCGTGAGAGTGTATAGAGAGAGTAACCAAAAGTGTGCATGTGGGCATGTTAGTGTGTGTTTCCTCTCCTCCTCTTTCATGTTCCGTAGTAGACAAAGTGAGACAGACAGCTTCCTCCTGGGCAGCTAGAAAACATCTGTCTGTAACAATCACGATTTACTTCCTGAGTGTGTGTGTGTATGTGTGTACGTGTACGTGTACGTGTACGTGCCTGCTTGTGTTACTATCCCTTGTTTCTCCCAGCCCCTTGGCAGACACAAGAAAGGTACTCATCTTTTACCCCACTAAACAAGTCTGTGTACTGTCTGTTTACTGCTTCCCTGTGTGTGTGTGTGTGTGTGTGTGTGTGTGTGTGTGTGTGTGTGTGTGTGTGTGTGTGTGTGTGTGTGTGTGTGTGTGTGTGTGTGTGTGTGTGTTTGTGTGTATCAGGGTGTTCTGCCATAAAACTCTAAATGCAGTACTTAATTGCGGATTGGCTTGTTCATGTGTATACATTCATTAAGTGGATTAGCTTGATTGCTTATGCCAACTAGATGTGCACACTTCAACATTCACAAGACACTCACAACACGCACACAAGACACACTGGAGAGCACCATTACAGCAATTAATTTCATTATTTTTCCAAAGTTATGAAGTCAATAACAACTGGTGTAACAGAATTAGCTATAGCTATGACATGGGACATTTGCCTCTGATACAGTTACATTTATTTCCTTAAGGCTAGACTATGCAACTGTTAAAAGAAGAAATACTTCTCTTACACATTAACCATTTAATCTTCAAGCAATAATTTGCACCCTTGCTCTATTCAATATACTCAAGGGTTTTGCTGCGGCAGCCTGAATTGGTCTGGTATGTCCAGTAGCTTATGGTGGCTAACGTTATCTAACTAAAGATATTGCTAAGTGACATTACGTAGCCAGTTCTGACTTTATGCCATTTCTCAGCTTGTCCTACTATTACACTACATTTTAACGTTCACCATTATCTCGTAATTGTCACTTGTGGCGCTGTTGAGCAAAGGTTACATAGTTTACGCTTTATATATTTCAATGTTTTAATGAGTTTTAGCTTCTTAATTTCAAATCATTTATATTTATTTTTCATTTTTGAATGCATGCTGTACAGTTTTAGACATCTTGATGTAATTCTCATTCAAAGGTTGTCATAAATCTAACAGTGTGGTTTGTGTGTGTATATGTGATTGTAGTAAATAGGCTAACAAATGCAAAACCACTAGTATTGGATGTTTGTTTTTTTACTTTTTTAGTGTGCATAGAAGTGTTTTCTAATGTTTCCTGCTTTCTCTCCAGACTATGTGTTTCCAGGGTGGCCGTCCTCCTTCAGCACCCCCTCCTCCTCAGATGTGGACCCCTCCTCCGTCACCCTGGTGTCAGAGAAAGACAAGGACAACGCCTGGCTGTACACGCTGGACCCCATCCTCCTCACCATCATCGTGATGAGCTCTCTAGGCGTGCTGATGGGTGCGGTTTGCGCAGGACTGCTCCTCTACTGCACGTGCTCCTACAGCGGGCTTTCCTCGCGCTCCTCCACAACGCTGGAGAACTACAACTTTGAGTTGTACGACGGGATTAAGCATAAAGTGAAGATAAACCAGCAGAGGTGCTGTTCAGAGGCATGAAGAGGAGGAGGAGGAGAACTCTGGAGAACGATAGGGAAAGACACGTCCCGTGATCCCAGGCGATAGTAATTTTGGTTCTTGGTTTGGACAAAGCAAACATGAAATGTAAGCACTATCTGTTATTTTAATCCCCAGTGTCCCCTACCTAATATCCTGCTCTAATGTCTAAAGGGGGAAACAGTCAACCCAGAGATTCCCAACCAGTGGGAACTTGATCTCCCCTACATGCTATGAGGCCTAAACTGGGAGAACACCTGATCCCAGTCTCCCCTACCCACAGTACCATATCTCCTCCGCCTGCAGGAGAGAGCCTGCTCGATTCTAAAAGCCTGTGAATGAATGAATGAAGGAATGAATATGAATGACAGATCTACCATAGAATATAACCCACCAGCCACTGGAATGAAGCTAGGAAGGGGATGGACTACAGCACCCATAATAATCTGGACATTTGGACCACAAATGACAGCACAGTCTGGTGTGTTTAGTTAAAATGTCGTTAATGGGATTCTTAATGAAGAAGATGTACCAATGACTGGTACTTTGCAGAAGGGCAATGTCAAATTTGTCCTCATCGGCTTGAATTTGAATGTGGCCAATAGAGACGGCATGCTGAAATCAAAAAGCTCCAGCTTCTGACTGTTGGTGAAGACTTCAGCACCAGTGGACCATTTAAAGTGGGTACTTTTGACTGAAATCAACACATATCAAGCGAATGCCTATCCCCTAAAGAAGTTTAAAAGCTATCAAACCACACTACTCAAATTAATCTAGATTACTAAAGGAAGAAGGAAAAGAGGATGAAAAAGGACATTTTCTTTCTGTTTGTTTCTGAAAGTTTTAGATATGAGTTCTGGGACTTTTCAAACGTCCATTTAGCCTGCCATATGGCGCTCGCTCGCTCGTTCCTTTGTCTGCCCTCGGTCTGCGCTTTGTGAAACCAGTGGCATAGAAGAGTAATGGTGACTGTTTTTGTTATGTTTTAGACTTGTGTCTGTTTGAAAAAAAAGGGTAAAGAAAAGCCAGCTTCAGTTCGTAGCCGCCCTGTAGAGCTCTTGACGCCATTTTTAGACTTTCTTTAGCATTGTGTTGGACTCCATGGTCTTAACTGTTACTTCAGTCCTTTTCTATTTTCACACATGTTCCATTACAGATGATCAGTCTTTACAAAGAGTAGAGGAAAGGTAAAGAAAGACGGTAGACAGAACATCAGAGGTTTATCTAAATCTAACATGCTGTATGGAGTCGTGCTTTAGATTCAGTATTCTACAGTTTGTCTTTGGTATATATCTATATTTTTTGCTTTATAGACTGTATGATGCCCAAATGATGGACAGACACTGTGTGGACAAAATGTCAGTGATTGTTTTATTGCAACCTATGGATTGCCAAAGAGCTGTGTATGTGCACAGGGGGTCTGAACAAGTGTTAAAAGAGGCCTGGACTGAGAGTGATGAATCATCCTGCCTTTTATTTACCGCTCTTAGCGTCATCCCCCCCCCCCCCCTGAAAGAAGGACACTCAAAAAAACAGAAGGAGAAGGAATGACTAAAGGAGGAGAATGGAAATCGTACCGTCGACTTTCTTGGACACACAATCGAGCCTTAAGCTAACTACAGTATACGGAGGACAGCCATTAAGGAGTGCCAGTGCTGCTGGAGAGACTGAACAGAAGGACACACACACACACACACACACACACACACACACACACACACACACACACACACACACACACACACACAAAGATAGACAGACAGAGAAGAAAAGGAGAGAAAAAGAGAGGAAAAAGTAGTAAAATGTATGTTTACATGCAAGAGAAGTAACCTGTTGACGTCTGAACGTCATAACTAAAAGTTTATACTCAGATTATCAAATGCCTGGTAAGGATACTGGACCTACACAAATATTCAGGTTGCATGTGAACATGTGTGGCCAGCATTATACAGATGTTTCTCCCATGAATTACATTAATATGCCACTATTTGGCTTCAGCTAAATATATATATATATATATATATATATATATATATATATATATATATATATATATATATATATATATATATATATACTTAACCCTTGTGTTGACTTTGGGTCACATTGGCCCATTTTTAATTTTTGTTTTATATCAGAAAAATATTGGACGTAGAAATAAGCGGTGAAAATATGTAGAAGAAAAATTTAAAACGTTGGAAAAAGCAAAAACAAATTGTGAAAAAAGGCGTCACAAATGTCAGGAAAAAAAGTGTTTTTTTTAAGGTTGAAACAAAGACAACACAAGGGTTAAACTTAAAGGTAGATAAAGGTAAACTAGTAACACTATGGAGCAATGTTTTCTGTTGATGCATGCACACAAGTATGCAGCAACGTGGTTTCACACTATCCCACTGACTGGCGGTTGACATGCAATGAAAAAAGCAACAATTTTCAGCAACAGGGAAGAAGAAGACCGCAAGCTTGCAAGGATTTTAAATTACCAGTGGGAAAAAGGCTTTGCAAATACTTTTATGATAAAGGAAATGCATTTGTTAGACCTTAAAGATACACACAATGTGTGAATATATTCTAACGTATGTTTACAAGAAGACTCCAACTTAAATGCCCTTTAGAAGTGTTTTTTTTTTAATTAGCATATTGACAAATTGCTTATGTTAAACATATCTCCAACTTTGACATGTTTTCTGACAATTTACACTTGTTAAAACTAAAACTATCTAACTCATTCATAACTTGAGTTGTTATGGTGATTCTTAAACAACTAAAAGTAATTTGTAAAGGTTGTGGTCATAGTTAAAAAGTGGAAACAGAATCACTTCTGGCGTAATACGCCATCCATCCTGACCTCCACACCATTACTTTTGTGTGCTCTTTATGAATGTTTTCCTAGCTGCAAATTAATGTAAATCGGGGGAGACTGTTGCATTGTGGGTACATTTTAAATGACAACATAACCCATGGCAGCAAACCTTGCATCTGCTGTTAAAGATATCACTTTTTAACTTGCAGACTGTTCAAGCTGTGGTCGGGAACATTTGATTAACTTGTCAACATAGTCAGTCAAAGTCTTTGAAAGAGTCATATGAAAGTCTTCATCTGAACAGTTGTAGGGCTTTTAGGCAGGTGATTCTCTACATGGAAACATATCCGTAGACTGATGGCAAATAAGACAAACATAAAATGAGACTGTCAGCAGGACAGGTGGAAGGTGAGAGACAAACAACAATACAAAAAGACACACTGTGAGGGAGAGTCAGTGACGCAGACAGAAATCTTTAAAAATGTAATTGGAGGACCAGAGGCTGTCCTGTCCTCTCCCTGTCTTCTTTGTATTTTTCTTTCTCATTGTCATTTTCAATGTCAATCCCAGAAAGACCTTTTTATGTTTCCTGAAGCTGTGAAGTTGCTGACCTCTGGGGGGGGTAAATCGAAAGAGAAAAAAGAGAGGAAGGAAAGCGGGAAATGAGTCAAACATGTCATGTCACACTTGTCTTTACGCCTTTCTCTCTCATCCCTTCCTGTTCGAAGGCATGCACGGATTTACCGTAGTCAGGAGGCCTGCTGAGATGAAATAAACTGAGAAAATAGGGGGGTTATAAATATAAAGGTGTTGAAAGATGCTCATGGACGGAGAGACGAAGGGAGGGAAAAATGGACAGAGAGATAGAGGGATTTCTGTCCATCCCACTGCGTTTTCATTGGACTGTTTTCCAAGTGCCTTGAGCTATCTTTTTGTCTCCCGATCTCTCTCTCTCTCTCTCTCTCTCTCTCTCTCTCTCTCTCTCTCTCTCTCTCTCTCTCTCTCTCTCTCTCTTACTCGCTCTTTCCCCATTGCTATCTGACTCTTTCTTTCTCTCTCATACAAACACACACATTAAACAGTGAGTACATTGTGTGCCAATGGCTAAAAATTAACACAAAATCATACAGAAACACAATTATTTCAAATATTTTCTCTTTCTCTCTCTCTCTCTCTCTTGCACTCTTCTCTCTCTCTCTCTCTCTCTCTCTCTCTCTCTCTCTCTCTCTCTCTCTCCTGCTCGACTTCAACACTATCGTTCTGGAAGTTTCGATAGTATTACCTCTTTTGTCTCGATGGTTACACACATATACACACTGACACACACACACACGTTAAGACATACACACACCTAAGGCACTGGCCAGATAACTCAAACTGTTGTTTGTAGACTTTGTACAGAAAAAAAATCTGTTTTAATGTTATTATTATTATTTAATAAAGGCTAAATAACAAGTGATTTGGTTCTGGGTGTTTGTGTTGATTGTGTGTGTTTAACGTGTGTTTATTTGTATATTTTTGCTAACTAACTACTACTAACTCACCTCCAAACAGGCCCTCAGCACAGTTCTCCAAAGCATTTAAAGAGCTTTATTAAGGGTTAATCATTATAGGTTTTCTGACCAAAATGCCTTTATAAAAGGAGAAGATGGGTTTAACAGGTTTTACATCCCCACACAGATAATAGGTGTTTTGTTTCATACTGACAGGAGACACTAATCACTACTAAAAAGTGATTGAACTGCTGATTATGGCCCAGAATAATTATCTTAATCGCATTGCAAATGACAATTTTAAAATGTGATTTTTGTATTTATAAAAATAATCATTTTCACCAGATTTATTTCTACATTCATAACAAAACCATTTACCCATTTTTTTGTTATTTAACTTTATTTTGGCCTTTCCCTCCTCCTTAACTACACACAAACTGGTGGTGATTAGCTGCAAGATCACAATAGGAATGTGTTGCCCACTTATCTCATTTATCTGAAAATTCCGAAAGTGAGAGTAACGATGGAATGAAAATGATGACATTTTGGGATAACTAGCTTACGGTTGGACATGACACGTGTGTGTGTTGTGCGTGTGTTTCTATGTGTGTGTCCATTAGGAATCAACACATTTAGGAAGTAGGCAGGAATGCAATGTATGTGAAACCACTGTAAGAAGAATTCAAATCTAAAGATGGGTCTTTTTATTTCTAAGGTCCAAGTAACGTCACTACAGACTGTCCCACATCCCCGACCATCTGGCCCACTGTGCAATGCTTCCTAATTGGCTGTATCTGTAAACAGTATAATGCTAGTTTGATTTTCGCCCTCTAATTAGCTTAGAGAGCCCTTAGCAGGGATTTCTCTGCATCAGCATTTCTTCACCTCTTTCTTCTGTGTTTCTCATCACTCCTGCCCTCATTTATTCATCGCTTCTTTATCTCACCGTTATTCTTCTCCTCAGGAGACCAACCCGGTTCTCACACTTCCTCTGACATAAAAACACACAAATGTACACGCAGATGTGTATGCATACAGGAACGGATGCATCGACATTTCTATCGCGCACTAAGTGAATGCGGTCAAAGGGTGAATGAGTCTCCTCACATCAACCGACTCAAAGTTAAAACCAGTGCTTTAACAGACAGATCTATAGATAGATAAACATTCATTTATGGATACATTTTTTAAATTATTATATATGGTTCAATTGTGCTCGGTCAATAAATCCAGTAGCATTTTCTGCGCATTTTTTTACAATGTCCTCTCCTCTAGGGGATGAGGGAATGTTTTCAACACCCCAGAATTTAGAGTCCATGATTTGCATTCAAATAATGACGTGCTCCAGATCTCATCTTTCTAGAACCTGAATGCAGTTCACCGCAGGCTCACACAAACGCAAGCATACCAGTGGGAACCTTCTTCTTCTGTAGCTGCAAACACACACTTCAGACAGGTCTCTTGTGGTTGGCCTTTGCTGAGAGTGTAACCTACTAACACAGATTTTAACTCTCTGATCTCTGCAAATCACTGATAGCACACACACACACACACACACACACACACACACACACACACACACACACATATATATATATATATATATATATATATATATATATATATATATATATATATATATATATATATATATATATATATATATGTGTGTGTGTGTAAATGTAAAGTATTTTGGTAATTTCCCAGCTTTGGTAAAAACAAAACAGAATAGAAATGTCATGGTAATAATCTGTTAGTTTAATAGATCCAAACAAATTAGTTTAACACTAATTAGGACTTTAGACATGTTGATATGCTTAGTAATAAAAACTTTTTTAAGGACAAGCAATGCAATTGCAGTATAAAGTCCCAATCACCATCTTTAGCTTTGAGGTTCACTCAAGGCTAAAGATCTGTAGAAGTTATGAAGGTGAATGCCTTGCAAACATTACCCAACTGTTAAATCACTCCTCGTCTCTGAGTTTCCCCTCCACTTAAACGTTTTCCATTCCTGCCTCTCTGTCTTTTATAAGGCACACAACCAGATGCACACAGCTCCCACATAAACCCACAGTCAGCCCCTTATAAATGTGGTAAGTCTGGTACTTTCTGGGAGGCAGTTATTCTTGCAGCAGCATTGACAGCTTGGTGAACAAAGTCTGTGCTGCACAAAGCTGCGACAGCTGTAAAAGAGACTTGTGTTTGTATGTGTTATGAATCCATACCTACCTGTGTAGGGTCAAGAATGCAATGGGAGAGAGGGAGCTCCAACAGAAAGCCGGTGGATACAGTGCCTTCTCGCTGTTGGAACCATTGAGCTACTCTATTATGAACCATTACTCCTAATATAATGTCAACAACAAATATTACATTTGCATAATGGGTGTTACCACACCAACAACAACCCCAATAAACAAAATGTAATCAGTAAAAACTCAACATTTCTTTGGAATATTTCAACATTTGGCCTCACTTAGTTCGGAAATGAAAGAATGAATTTCCCTGTGTGAGTTTGTGTGTTCACATATATGTGTGTGAGCAAAGCCACACTGTTAGTTTTACAGAACAACAGTTGATTTGATTATCTGCATTATTTCTACCTTGTTGGCAATGCAGATACAATACATTGCCTTCAGCTGAGACAGAAACTAGTAACTGGAACCAAATTGATGCATACTGCACAGCACAATTCCTTCTTTTCTTCCTTCCTTCCCTAACTTGTTGTTGGCAACCTTTTCCTTCATATTTCCAGCCCTTCAAATTATTATATAATTTACTGAAATAATTATTTGTGGAGCAAACAATTTGGTCAAATATTTGTTTCATTGTCTCCCTGGCTACCTTCTTTCACTCCGTCTTTGCACCTGTTCCACATGTGCTTCCTCTGTTCCTATGCTAATTCCTTCACATTGATACACTTGAAATTATTTCAATATCTTTTCGAGCGGACAGAGCAGCACTGATATGAGCGAAGAGGGGATGGGACTGAAAAGCATTTTTTTAAATAATGAGCTACAAATTTTCATGCTGGGCAGCCTCTTACTGAATCTTATTTTTCAATTTGTAGAAAAGATGATGTAAGCTAATTGCAAAACGTCTCCTTTAAAGAGTGTATAAAATCCATTACATGTGTGTTTTTTATTTTTTATTTATCTTCTCCCACCTACGTGGGCGTCTGGGGGAGAGAGCTGTTCATGGTCTTGGCAGCTTCCAGCACCCTGCTCTCCTAATGTCCCGAACTCACTGGCTGCATGCTGCTAAATCAAATTACATTTCATCAGACAAAAGCTTTTCTTCTCACTACACCAGTACAAATAAGATTGTTGTAAATCTAATTACAGTATAAGGTTTATTGCTTTCTCATTTCTGGGTTTTCATTTGTTTGACTGTTTGCCAGCTGTTGGCAACTGTCCCTGAATGTTTGCCAAATTAAAAAGTTACTTTAAATCTGTAAAGCTCACCTGGAAAACTAGTTTGTTTTGTATAATTAACTCTTTATTTGCATGTTTTGCATCCGGACTGTAGCTCTTCATCATGTCTGGTTGTCCCTCCCATTTCTTTATCTTTCTTTCCTTCATAATCCCTCACTTATTCAATATTTCTTCTGCTCCATCCTTCTCTCTTACTGTAAATAATCTAAACAAATCTCATCTTCCTATTCTCATTCATTCACTGCTTGCTTCTCTTATTCAAAATATTTTATCATCGGTATTTTCCTGCTTCTTTCTTTTTTCATTAATCCCTCTTTTTTTATTCGTAAAACAGTTTCATCAGTCACCATTACAGCGAGCACATTCTGTTATGATGGTATCAGTCTTTCCGTTCGGTAGCCTTTGGCTTATCTAAGACAGCTGTTCAGCCACAAACACTTGTGCTTTTAGAGGTGGTTGTTGACATTAAAACTCAAACTATCCAAGTTTGCGGTTTCTCCACCCTCAGTGGATTGTGTGTGTGTGTGTGTGTGTGTGTGTGTGTGTGTGTGTGTGTGTGTGTGTGTGTTGACTTATACAGATCCAGCCACAGTCTTATTGAAAACCTTGAAGTAGGCACAGCACTCATACACACATTCTCTTCAGATATGCAACATAAGCAAACACAAACACCTCAGTGTGTTTGTGTGTGTGTGTGTGTGTGTGTGTGTGCGTGTGCGTGTGCGTGTGCGTGTGCATGCGTGTGTGTGTGTGTGTGTGTGTGTGTGTTCTCGTTTAATTGTATTCGTGGGGTCCAAAAACCGGGAGTTCAGTATACTTGTGGGGTCCGAACAGCTTTGTGGCACCCAAAATGCTGGACCCCACAAGGTTAAAGGTCTGTTTGAGGGTTAAGACTTGGTTTTAGGATTAGGGTTAGAATTAGGTTATGGTTAGGGTGAGGGTAAGGGTTAAGGTTAGTCATTTAGTTGTGATGGTTAAGGTTAGGGTAAGGGGCTAGGGAATGCATTATGTCAATGACGGGGCCCCACAAAGATAGTGAGACGCACTATGTGTGTGTGTGTGTGTGTGTGTGTGTGTGTGTGTGTGTGTGTGTGTGTGTGTGTGTGTGTGTGTACAGTACACACTGGCATGTCTCCTTATCGTATAAATAGCAACAATAACCCTCAACAGGGCTTCTAAGGGAGGTATGCCACAGAGCCAACACTTTCATCTTGGTAGGTGGCACAAGCGTGTGTGTGTGTGTGTGTGTGTGTGTGTGTGTGTGTGTGTGTGTGTGTGTGTGTGTGTGTGTGTGTGTGTGTGTGTGTGTGTGTGTGCATGTGCGTGCGTGCAGCGGGTGTTGCTGGCACCTGTGTTTTGTACTCCCTGTCCTCACCCACACACCCAACGTTTCCTCACTGCAAAGGCTCATGCCCACACATACCTGTCAATATGTGTTGGATCAAACTCGATCTGCCCACTGAGCAACCTCTCACTTTGTGTGCTGTTCAGTGTTACGTGAAGTCATACTGTAATGTTCGATTTTTTTATATGACTAACAGCATCAACAATGTATTAAAGGCAAGCATGCAGAACCCCAGAAACGCACAAGTTTTGCACAAGTTGAAACATTTTGAACACGTTGACTTTGAATGCTATTCGCTGCCTCTAACATTCACCTCAGGTTCTTAGTTCCAGTGAGTTCAACAGAAACACAATCTCACTGCTTTTGTGTGAAAACCTGTCCACCTTGGATCAAGACAATGTGTGGTGTCCATAAATGCAAACATTTCTTTTGTCATGTATTATATATACGACTAGAGTTGTAGTTGTATATTCTATACAGTATCTGAATATAAAATTCTTCAGAACTGTCTTCACCTTTTGCTGGGGAAGAATAAATGTGGCTCACTGAAAAATGAGAAGAGCAGCAAAGGGTATCAAATGTTGATACTGATAAGAGATGTAGCCTTCTTACTTTGCAGACTGTTTTTCACAGTCAACTTGATCCAAATAAGACCCTGGTACCATTAAGAACCATTAAATTGATAAGATAAAAAAGATTGATAATATTAATACAAGTTTAAGTGTGACATTCTGACATTGTGTAATTATTAGTGATAGCAATTCCCTAGAGAGGACTCATCACTCTCTCTTACACGTGATATTTTGCCAGATTCAGATACTGACTCACAGACATAAGCCAAGTGTCATTTTGGCAAGCTACCTTAAGCATAACATTTACAGATAATATAATCTGACACCTGTGACATTTTCTGTCCTTTAACCAGTAAAAGCGTGTTGTAAAAGTTCATCTGAAAATCAAAAAAAACGTCTGTCTCCACATTATTCTTAGAGATTCTAAGATTCTAAGAGATTGAATAACCAGCTCTACAATGTAACTGTATTCTGAACCCTACCCTATGTATTACACAATATAGAAAACACAATTTAAATGTTTCCAACATCATGAAGATGGACTTTAATCCATGCACAAACTAGAAAAAAACTACAGTAACTTAAGTTTTGGTGATCTTACTGTAACATCTACTGAATGAATACATACGCTTTTATAGGTTGAGGGTATTTTAGTGCCATTAAATTAGATTTGATTTAATTTGAATTCTCTAAGTGCACAATAAAAATAGCACATACGTAACCCTGTCTAATATCCACACATTCACATATTACAGTAACCAGACATGATGCATCCGTATTACATACAGTATACACTTGCAGGTAGATTTGAAGAGTTATTGCACAACCCCTGTAGGCAAGAACACATCTTTGTGTTTAGTAATTTATGTAAGCTATGTGTATATGGTATAGGAATGCTTGATGAAACTACTATTTGTATAGGGACTTGTAATAGGAAACTCTTTAAAACTTGATTAACTCTAAAATCCATCATTGTCAATCTGCATATAGGGCAGATTTTCTTGAAAAGGTGACTGTTATCACTTCTTCAGTGTGAAAAATAGGTTTCTGGTAACCTGTGATATTTAGTTTTAAAAACATATAATGGAACCAAAGAAAAAACAAGTAATGATGCAAGCCAAGTGTGTCATCATGTGGTTTATAACAATGCCTCTCTTTTTCTGTGTGTGTGTGTGTGTGTGTGTGTGTGTGTGTGTGTGTGTGTGTGTGTGTGTGTGTGTGTGTGTGTGTGTGTGTGTGTGTGTGTGTGTGTGTGTGTGTGTGTTGCACTCTTTACCTCTCTAAGGGATGAAAGTCCTCTATCATTAATTTTCTAATAATGTGCCCATGGCTTCACATGTGAACAGAGCTCAAACACATCAATCACAGCTCAGTGTGTGTGTGTGTGTGTGTGTGTGTGTGTGTGTGTGTGTGTGTGTGTGTGTGTGTGTGTGTGTGTGTGTGTGTGTGTGTGTGTGTGTGTGTGTGGTTTCTGTGCCTTGGAGTGGGTTTCTGTGTTTCACCATGTTGTGCATTTACCAGCGGCTCGTTGCAGTGTGTGCTTATTGGATTGGTGACAGCCTGGTATATTATTCATCACCTGATGGAACGTGACAGATGACTCCCTTTATGAGTCCCTGCATGTGTATCAACGTGTTCATTTTAACAAGTGATAAAGAGAAGCTGTGTGTTTTTGTGGTAGATGTCCGTACGTCTGTGTGTCACTTTGTACCTTTGTATACGTGTGTGTATGTGTGTGTGTGTGTGTGTGTGTGTGTGTGTGTGTGTGTGTGTGTGTGTGTGTGTGTGTGTGTGTGTGTGTGTGTGTGTGTCTACTCCATTTGGGTTGTCAGAAATACGTGTTGTCAGAAACAAACACTGTTTTTTTTACTCAATCTTGTTAGAGCAATAGTTACTTTGCAGACTAAGATTTTACATACAAAACGTATGTCACCAGCTGGGCCATTAAAACAACTATATGTCCTAATGATGTTTACATGCTACTGATTTTCAAAAGCAAAAACATGTTCTAAGAAACGTCATCCCGCCTGTCTTATGTTAATATACTGAGAAAAGATTGTTAAATGGCATATCTGACAAGTCTCAAAAAGCTGATACTGAATGTATAAAATGTTCACTGACAAAATATTGGATCTGTTTCCCTTTAATATCTGCTCACACAGCAACTAAAGCATGATTAGCATTGTTATGGATATATTTAGGCACTCTTCATCTAGGTTTAATACCCATGGTGTGACACGTGCATTTTATTAACATTTCACCAAAACCATGATCTTTCCCTAACATTAACCAAAGTGCTTTTTTTGCTTAAACCTAATCACAGGGGTCAGGATGTGAACCTCCTGAAGTTGTGTTCTAAAGAGTACTTTCACTATTGACACTAAAGTATAATTTGCTGATAAAACTAGCTTTGAATGCAAAACATTTACTTTTAACGGAGTATGTTTTACAATGTGGACTAGTAAAAGATATGATTAGTTTTTTGCCACTTCTGGTGGTCGTGGTAAGCGATATGCAGGAACGGAAAAAAAATGCATGAACACAATGTAAATCACCAAGTGAAACACATGCAACCACAACTCTGCACAGCTCGGGCCTACCTGACTATAACATTGGTCCCTATACAGCTTGTACTCAGCACAAGACGGGTCTAAATCATCAATCAATCTGCTAGAGTAGAGTAGAGTAGAGAGAGAGAGAGAGAGAGAGACTCTACTGGCCGTAGAGACAGGAAGACAGACAGACATGGCTGCCCAGAGAGGAGTGTATATGTGCTCACTGCTCAACACGGGAGGTAAAAACAGAAATACACTTCCTCCTCCACTGTGAAAAATTCTCTTAACTAAGAGATTTACAGTTTGGAAAAATAGCACCAAAAGAAAGCAAATTTCTCAATGTTAAAACAGAAAAGAAGCTGGAAGTTGTGAAAATTGAATTTAATTAATTGAGTGAGTGAGTGAGTTTCATCCATTTCCTGCTGAGTTAAGAGAAGGCTACTGGACCCCGAACACCTCCTGCACAGCATGGTGTGTGTGTGTGTGTGTGTGTGTGTGTGTGTGTGTGTGTGTGTGTGTGTGTGTGTGTGTGTGTGTGTGTGTTCTCGTTTAACTGTATTCGTGGGGTCCAAAAACCGGGAGTTCAGTATACTTGTGGGGTCCGACCAGCTTTGTGGGCCCAAAATGCTGGACCCCACAAGGATAAAGGGCTGTTTGAGGGTTAAGACTTGGTTTTAGGATTAGGGTTAGAATTAGGTTATGGTTAGGGTGAGGGTAAGGGTTAAGGTTAGGCATTTAGTTGTGATGGTTAAGGTTAGGGTAAGGGGCTAGAGAATGCATTATGTCAATGACGGGGCCCCACAAAGATAGTGAGACGCACTGTGTGTGTGTGTGTGTGTGTGTGTGTGTGTGTGTGTGTGTGTGTGTGTGTGTGTGTGTGTGTGTGTGTGTGTGTGTGTGTGTGTGTGTGTCCTCTAGTCTCCTCTCAGCATGTAGTAGTGAGTGACAGCTTGTGATTTTGAGCAACAACTGTTCAGACCTGAGGAACCACAGTGTGCAGCTGTGAATAAAAGCTAATTCTGACTTAAACAGTGTCTCTCAACCAAACTGGTCCCCATACCATATGTCCTGCCTACTACACCAAACAACAGACAGACACATTTCGGGTCTATAGCTTTGAACATAGTGGAGAATTTAGAGAATAAAGAGCCAGATATTTCCCTTAGGAGTTATCAAAAAAAAACAAGCTAAAAGAGAGTTTACTTTCTGTCATCAGGTGGCCAGAAACATGACTTGAAATGAATGCTAATGTTGCTCTGTGTCTGCTGGATGTGTATAAAAAAAATTAAAATGCAACCACCTGTTTGCACAATAACAGTTACTGTCACTAAGTTCTTTTTCAGTGTGTTCAGCTTGAAAGTGTTCTGCTAAATCTTACCTTGGTTTTAGTGTTGATAGTTTATACAAAGAAAACACACACACTCATAGAGCATAATTACAAAAGGAAGGCTGATCCAAAAAACTGGACCTGGAGAGTTGTTGGCTCATTATGTTGCACCTGACTACAATTAGACGGGATGCATCCAACAGACACACCACCTGAAGCTGACAAACACTTGCAGACATTTCTGCATGCACACTTCACCACTAGCATGTAAAAATGCAGTATAGTATGGTATGACATGACCCTTTTCTGTGTTATGTGTTAGTTAGTAGCCAGTGAGTTCTATGCTATGCTCCTCTCTGTGACACCCGGTACTTCCTCACGTGCATAATAAATAATAATAATAAAAGGTACAAATCCTTCTCTTTGCTGGAAGACTTTTACTTTGAAACATGATTAGGGAAGTGTTGAGCTCACATGCTGATATGATTCCTGACAACAGTTGCCTGGGTTTCCTACTATCATTACTATTCAGCTGCAATTAGTCTCTGTGGTGTGTAATACTTAGTTTTGTTTAATGTTTGTTGTATGCAAGCTTTGAGGTATCTGTCTGTGTTCACAACACAAATTATAGACATCATTGTGTGAATGCTGATTCAGCAGCATACTATTTTCAATATACCATACTATGACTTTTTTCGACATACTATACTATGACTTTATCAGTTTTTTTCGACATACATTACTATAACTATTTTTGATGTACCATACTATGAATTTTTCATGAATTTTTTCGACATTCTATACTATGACCTTTTTATGACATTTTTCGGTGTATTATACTATGACTTTTTTCCCATACTATACTATGACTATTTCATGACTTTTTTTTTCGATATTCTATACTCTTGCTTTATAATAGCTTTTTTCGACATACTATACTGTGACTATTTCATGTTTTTTATCCAACATACTATACTATGACATTTTAATAACTTTTCATGACATACATCAGTTTATCACTTTTTTTCGACATTCTATACTATGACTTTTTAATGGCTTTTTTCGACTTACTATACTATGACTTTTTTATGACTTTTTCAGACATACTATACTATGACTATTTTCAAAATACTATACTATGACTTTTTTCTGACTTTTTTTGACATACTATGATACTATCACTTTTTATCACTTTTTTTTCGATATATATTACTCAATGTACGATGTACTATGACTTTTTCATGAATTTTTTCGACATACAATACTATGACTTATTTCAAACTTTTTTCTATGTATTATACTATGACTTTTTTTTGACATACTATACTATGACTTTATCAATGACTTTTTCAGACATACTATAGTATGACTTTTTATGATTTATTTCGACATACATTACTATAACTATTTTTGAAGTACCATATTATGACTTTTTCATGAATTGTTTCGACATACTATACTATGACTTTTTAAAACTTTTTTTGGACATACATTGCTATGACTATTTTTGAAATACTATACCATGACTTTTTCATGAATTTTTTCGACATACTAAACTATGACTTTTTTATCACTTTTTTTCGACATACTATAATATGGCTTTTTCTGACTTTTTCAGACATACTATATTATGACTTTTTATGATTTTTTTCGACATACTATACTACAACTTTTTAAAGGGTCAACTTTTTTCGGCTTCTTATATTATGACTTTTGGTGTCATTCTATACTATGACTTTTTTATCACTTTGTTTGCCATACTATACTATGACTATTTTTGACATACTATATATGACTTTTTCATGACTTTTTTCGACATACTATAATATGACTTTTTTATCACTTTTTTCGGCTTCTTATATTATGACTTTTTGTGCCATTCTATACTATGACTTTTTATCACTTTTATCCGACATACTATACTATGACTAGTTTATGTTTTTTATCCAACATACAATACTATGACATTTTAATAACTTTTAATGACAAATTATACTATGACTTTTTTATGACTTTTTTTTGCCATACTATACTATGACTATTTTTGACATACTATACTATGACTTTTTCATGACTTTTTTCGACATACTATAATATGACTTTTTTATCACTTTTTTCGGCTTCTTATATTATGACTTTTGGTGCCATTCTATACTATGACTTTTTTATCACTTTTTTCAACATACTATATTATGACTTTTTATCACTTTTTTTGGACATACATTACTAACTGTTTTCGAAATACTATACCATGACTTTTTTATGACTTTTTTCTACATACTATACTATGACTTTTTTATGACTTTTTCAGACATACTATACTATGACTTTTTATCACTTTTATCCGACATACTATACTATGACTAGTTTATGTTTTTTATCCAACATACTATACTATGACATTTTAATAACTTTTCATGACAAATTATACTATGACTTTTTTATGACTTTTTCAGACATACTATACTATGACTTTTTATGATTTTCTTCGACATACTATACTATGACATCTTATCACATTTTTTTACATTAGAATAGAAAAGAATAGAATAGAATACACTTTATTGTTGGAAATTTGTCTTGGACACAGTGCTACAATATGTTGCTTCACAACATAAACAACATGTATTATAAAAAACTTTTTAAATCAACATAAAATACAAATACAACACAATAAAATAAAATCAACATGAAAAATGAAATCAGCAAAGCGTCCTAAGACACAAAAGAAGGACACACATGACAGCATAGACAACACAACATCCTAAGAATTAACTGTAATAATTAAAGTGCTAAGTGCAAAACATGCTGGTGTGTTTATTGCAGCCCTGCTCTGCTGGGCTAAGATTTACTATTGGAGTTCAGCAGCTTGACGGAAGTTGGAATAAACAATAACTTTAGTCTGTTTGTTTTACATCTCGGCACATGGAATCTTCTTCCTGATGGCAGAAGTTCATATTCAGGAAAGATGAAGATGACATTCTACACTATGACTTTTTAATGGATTGTTTCGATATACTATACTATGACTATTTTCGACTTACTATACTATGACTTTTTATGATTTTTTGCGACATACTACACCATGTCTTTTTTAGAACTTTTTTTTCAACGTATTATACTATGACTTTTTTTTGCCATACTATACTATGACTTTTTCATCACTTATTTTGGACATAGATTACTATGACTATTTTCGAAATATTATGACTTATTTATGAATTGTTTTTGACAAACTATACTATAGCTTTATTCACTTTTTTCAACGTAATATATTATGACTTAATGATTTTTTTCGACATACTATACTATGACTTATTTGTTACTTTTTTCGACATACTATACGACTTTTAATGGCTTTTTTAGACATACTATACTATGACTATTTTATGTTTTTTATCCGACATACTATACTATGACATTTTAATAACATTTTATGACATAGTATACTATGACTTATTTCCCTTTTTTTCGACATACTATACTATGAATTTTTATAATTTTTTTTCGACATACTATACTATTACTTTTTATAACTTTTTTCGACGTATTATCCTAAGACCTTTTTTGAAAATACTATATTATGACTTTTTCATCACTTTTTCGACATACATTACAATAACTATTTTTGATGTGCCATACTATGACTTTTTCATGAATATTTTCGACATACTATACTATGACTTATTTATGACTTCTTTCGACATACTATACTATGACTTTCTTATCACTTTTTCAGACATACTATACTATGACTTTTTTTTCTCACTTTTTTACACATATACTATGACTTTTTTCGCCATACTATACTATGAGTTTTTTATCACTTTTGTCAACATACTATACTATGACTTTTTTCAATATACTATATTATACATTTTTCATGAATTCTTTCGACATACTATACTATGACTTTTTCATTTTTTTCAACATACTATAACTTATTCATGACTTTTTTCGGCTTATTATACTATGACTTTTTGTGCCATACTATACTATGAATTTTTTTGATGTACTATACTATGACTTTTCATGACTTTCTTTGACATACTATGACTTATTTATGACTTTTGTCAACATACTATACTACAACTTTTTTCAATATACTATATTATACATTTTTCATGAATTTATTCGACATACTAAACTATGACCTTTTTATGAGTTTTTCAGACATACTATACTATGACTTTTTTTTACATGCTATACTATGACTTTTTGATCACTTTTTTCGACATACTATACTTTGACTTTTTTTATCACTGTTTCTCGACACTATACTATGACTTGTTAATGGTTTTTTTCAACATACTATGCTATGACTGTTTTCAACAAGCTTTTTTACTAAACTATGACTTTTTCATTCCTTTTTTCAACATACTATACTATGACCTTTTTTGACATGCTATTTCTGACTTTCTTATCACTTTTTCTGACTTACTACATTTTTTCTGACTTACTACAATGCTATGACTGTTTTCAATGTACTCTATTTGGTGGCACAGTGGCTTAGTGGCTAGCACTTCTCCAACTAGGAGTAACTCTGATCCTTGGTTTGATCCCCACTCAGAGTTTGCATGTTCTATATACATACAGAAATACAGAGATACAGATATACAGATATGGAGAAATATGATGATGATAATAATAATAATAATAATAATAATAATAATAATAATAATAATAATAATAATAATAATAATAATAATAATAATAATAATTATTATTATTATTATCGCAGTTGGTATGTCGAACAGTGGCATTTATAGTACCAATAAAGATAGTATAACTTTGACTATAACTAATAGTAGTAGCAGTGCAGGGCATAGCATGGTGTCAAGCAGGACCACAGCAGCAGCTGCAACCACTGTATAGGTGCTACCCCAATCCAGGGTGCAGCAGGGCGTTGAGCAGGACCATGGCAGCAGCTGCAACCATGATCCAGGTCTCACCTCAATCCAAGAAAAACTGTGAGGTGAGAAAACATAAGGAGTCCATGGAACATGCTCCCAGGAGCTAAGAGACAGATGGAAAGAGACAGGAGAGAGGAGCTCAGTGTGTCAATGACAGTCCCCCGGCAGTCTGAAACTATAGCAGAATAACTAAGAGCTGGTCCAAGAGACACCTGAGCCAGCCTACAAGAAGTTGGTAATTGAATCTGACAACTATGAGTAGAAGCAGCACTTGATTGTTTGACATATTATGCTATGACTATTTTTGACATACTATATTATGACTTTTTTAAATACATTTTTCAACATACTATACTATGACTTTTTATCCCTTTTTTCAACATAGTATACTATGACTTTTTTGAATATAGGTTACTATACAATTACTTTTTTAAACATGTTATACTATAAAATATTTTCGACATACTATACTGATTTTTTATCACTTTTTGACATAAAAAGTTTTTCATTTTTGACATAAATAGTTTTTCGACAAACTATACTATGACGTTTTTTGTGATACTATACTCTGACTTTTATATCACTTTTTTTGTCTTACTATACTATGACTTTTTATCACTTTTTTTCGACATACTATACTATGACTTTTTGAGACATACTCACACTTCCAGCTAGAAAATAAATTCAAACCGTACAATGTTCTACATCTTTTGGTATTATTGAACTGTTAAAGCCAATTATTTAGTTAAGTGTTAGCTTTTCAAAAAACCTTTAAATATTCCACACCCTTTTTACATTAATGGTGTTATTCAACTTTTCAATGAAATTTATACTAATTAAAACCATTCTCACTTTCCAACTATTCTTACTACTTCATCTTCTTAGGAAATGCATTTCTAGTTATTCATTTCTGCCCCTTTTTCAGTGGCCTGGTGCAGCACTGCTCAGCAGGACAGTAGTGACAATGACTGAGTCTGCCCTAAGCTATGCTGTGATATTACATTTGAGTGATTGGCTAAATGTGTGGTCATGCATGTGACTAGAAATAAAACACTTTTTAAAAAGGCGGACAATAGTCATCTTTTAGAATTTACAGAATTAGTAGAATACTATAGCAGTGGAGTTTTGCTCCACTGCTAGCTGCCATATGCCATATGGCAGCTGTCATGACGATGACGTCCCCCCGAGTCGGGAACCATGGTGTGCTTGTGTGTGCTTGTGACACTAGAATGGCCGTCAGGCTCTCTTCCTGAATGCGAGCCAGAAGACGAGGAGTCAGGGGGACAGGGGGAAAACCGAGACCAGTCTTGCGCCTTCATAGAGAACCACAGTGCGCACTGTGCATTCTCTCGTGAGGCAAACAGATCCACTTTCACCCTCCCAACCTGTTCCACAGCGTCTGAACGAGAGTGGGATCTAATTTCTGCATGTTGTGAGATGGACCCCCCGTGACATCAGGTCTGTCGCGTGGTTAAGTAACCCCTTAGTGTATGCCACTCTGATTAAGAGCAGGTGTCTGTGTGACCACAGCAGCAGGCTCCTGGCTATTTCTAACATGAGTTGAGTGTACCTGCTGCTGTCACGTTGTCTGTTCTTATCGACACGTCGACCTGACAGAGCAAAGTGTTTCAGCACTTTAGCACCGTGGCAGGCTCCAGGAAATGTGGAGAGATGGAGGATTTCCCCATCGCCCTCCCACAACCTGGGACTCGGACTTGACCTGCCATCCAATGAGAGATGCATCTGTGTCTGTTACGTGTGACGTCACCCTACCAAGGGAAACCCCTGACAATAGAGCACGGGGCGTTTCCACTAGGTAGACCATCTCTGAATTTTTCCTCATGTGCAACGTGGGTGTTTCCTTGAATGGGCCAGAGAGTAGCCACATGTCTATTGAACTCCCAGGAAGGAGAAGCACAGGAATTTTCTGTGTTTGGGGATGACCAGAATGTGAACGTGCCCTCAGGTCGATGGAAGTGAACCAATCGCCAGGCGCACACACTGAGACGCATGTACGGCAGTCAACATGTGGAACGGTCACTCCAGGATGCACTGGTTGAACAAAGACAGGCCCAGCATCGGTCTCATCCCTCCTGTTTGCTCCTGTTTGAGGAAATAACGGGAGTAAAACCCGTTGTTCTCCTCTTCTGGAGGGACGCGGGAGATTAGGCTATAGCATATTTTTCCAGCAGCTCTGCCAGCTCTGACATCAGAGCCGTTATCAGAACTAAAGATAGCATGATAGTTTTTACCACGCCGGTAAGAACCGGGGGAGGGCTGGCGAATTGAAGTGTATAGCCGTTTGTGATTAGCTTCAACATCAATTTGTTTATCATGGGTAACATGCTTTTCCACACAGCACAGCGTTTCGAGAGCAGGCAGGCACATGTCTGTGTGTTGTCTGTGTACATAGCAGTGAGTATCGTGCCCTCCCCGCTGCTGTGTAAAGCAATTTGTTCGTTTCTCACAAGCCGTGGTAGGCAGAGTCGAAAGTGCGGCTGCTGCCCCATGTATACTGGGGATGCATGGCGGGGTTGGCAAACGAAATGTATATTCGGATCAGAGTACCGAAAACAAGGCCCGCTAAGGCGGGGGGACTCAGGACTCTCACCAATCTGCATAATCAGCTGGTGGAGAATAACTGAGTAGGCTATCAACACGTACTTTGAATGGGTGTTATGCTCATGTTAATTCTGACACAGTGTGGCTGGGCTTTGCCTGCGTTACTGCATGTGAGCGCGGCGGTGAGCTTGAATGCTCTTTAGGAGAAACTGTGTGGCCCTTAAAAGCTCTGTTATGTTTCCAACTCTCAGCTGGAGTGAGTTGACATGCGACCAGGTGGGTGCTGCCCGCAGGCCGCGTTGGTTTGATGTTTGGCGGGGGAGGAGGGCGGTACGGTGGAGCTGGAGCCGGGTTTGGGGAGGCGTAGCCGCAGCCTGTGGGGCACCGTCTCCTTGAGCTGACATCTTGGTGCCGCTGTTGTGGCCGAGGCGGCGCTGTCCAGGAGTTGTGTTTCCACATCCAATCCACTACCTATAGCTTGTGGCTATCCAAGGTGCGGTCCAACAGAAACCAACCAGGGGCAATGGGACCGTCCAAGAACATAGCGAGACATTGGTGCCGTCCGTCTCCCGGGTTCTGAGAATGCTTACTCGGCATTCACACAGGTCGAGAACAAAAACCTTAGCGGTGGGCAGGGAGCCCATCTGATGCGGAGGAGAAAGCCGCTGATGCAGTGCTCCCCTTCTGGGACGGAGACAGCCGCAGTGGCGGGACTCCGTAATCCTCTTCTGTTTCGAGCTCTAGTTCTCCCAACGGGGAGGAGGGAGCCGGCTAGAGAACCATCTCTGGAGAGATTCAAGTCAGCTGACTTTTGTCCGCCAAAGAGATCCTCTTCCAGATGTCTGGGTGTCGCCGCTGGTGGTATCCTTACCTTACCTGACTGTCCGGCCCGCTGCCATCGCCTGCCGCTTCAGTTCCTCCATCGGTAAGCGGGCGCAGAACTATTGGCAGCTGTCAGGGTGCCAGCCCGGCAAACGTGGCCGAGGCACGCCTCGCAGCTCAGGTGGAGATCTGGTGGCAGGATGTAGCCGGTCCGTCAATCAGTACACAGGCAGCCACCGCTGTTCTTTGAAGTCTTCAAACTGCTTGTCACTGAAGAAAAATAGGGAGCAGATCTCTGGTCTGGCAGCTGTAATATACAGTAACTGCGGATGTAAAAGAGGCCCGTGCAGGGCACAAGGGTGCGAAAGAAATCTTCACGACTGAGCATGCACGAGGGATAAACCCAATAGCAACAGCTCTTAGAGGGCAAAGCCTATACGAAATAGAACTTACTTTCGCGGTGTAACTTTGGGCTGTTACAGTCATGACTTGCTCATTTAGGTGCGACAAACAGAAGAGCGCCACACCATTTCCTGATTTATATACTGTATGTGTATTCATTTTATTTTAGAGTTATCAGGCAGTTGTAACTGCTAGCTTAACACCTGTACCAATGTGTAGACACTTTGTCCAATTTTAAAATGGAATTTGTTTGGCCTAAATAAACTCACAAGTATTTATTGTTGTCTGTAATGTATGATGCAGGTTGGATTCAAGCTCAGAAAGAATGAGTATGTGAAATGTCAGGGTTTTTGGTCTAGGCCTTCATGTTTTAAAATTTAAAAATACATACAAACTGCTTAATTAAAGCTTTTTTGTCCCTAGTTTCACACTACTGTGAGGCATGTCATTAAAATGTATTGTTTGTTTTTATAGTGCTTTCCTAGCTTTCTGTTGAAGATGTAACATTAGTGCCATTTCTGTATGTAAGTAACATTATTTGACATTGTTGTAGAAACAAATTATCAAATTTTTTATGTGCCAAGACACCTACATTATTAAACACCACACACTTACTAATGTGCCTTATTTTTCCAGTCACCTTGCTTTACCCCTTTCTCTAGCTCTGTATAAATTCTTTATTTATTTTCGTCTTTTTCTCTTTATAACATACTTCTGTCATCTCTCTCCTCTCTGTCTTTCTCTCCCTACAGGCTACGGAGGCCCTTTTCTTATGAGAACCCTATATCTCAGTCGCAGCTTTACAATGGCTCAATATTGTATCATCTATCACTCTGCATAGAGCTGTGGGCCGCTTCAGCCTCAATGGACAGGAAAAAAGATTTATTACAGAGGACGACGACGCCCTGCATATGTGGTGGGAGGAGAGACAAAGGGAGATGGAGATACAGTTGGACAGAAATGAAGAGTGAAATGTGGCAGAGAGAGACAGACAGACAGACAGACAGACAGAGAGAGAGAGAGAAAGAGCGCAAAGATGGAGACCAGTCAATAGAAAGAGCGAAAAAGGTAGAAAAGGGTGGTTTTTGGCAGGGGACAGCGTAAGGAAGTGATGGAAGCAAAGATAAATGAATGTAAGTGGAAGAGAAATAAGCAGTACGAAAGATAGATGAAGCAAAAGAGATAGGGCTAATGAGCTTGAGTGATTGAGAGTGTAACGTTTGTGTGTGTGTGTGTGTGTGTGTGTGTGTGTGTGTGTGTGTGTGTACCTGATATACGTAGTGCTTAAAGGCCAATGCCTGGCTGCGTGTCCATTAGGTGTTTAGTAATGACTGTAATGACTGAGGTTGTGTGTGTGTGTGTGTGTGTGTGTGTGTGTGTGTGTGTGTGTGTGTGTGTGTGTGTGTGTGTGTGTGTGTGTGTGTGTGTGTGTGTGTGTGTGTGTTCAGTAATCATAGGTGTCAGTGTGATTGATGACTGACCACAGTCGCTGTTTAAACATTTAAAACCTTCCAGGACAGAGGAGCAGGGAGAGGAGAGTGATAGTGAAAAGTACTGAAAAGAATGACGGAGGGAGTAGAGGGTCTTACTGATCAAATTGAATCTTACACAAGCAGAAATCCACATCAACGCCATTGCTGTCAAAGCTTCTTACTAAGCTGTGTTCACCCTCCTTACCAGAAAAAGATATAAGTCCCACATGTAACAATACATACTGACTTTGTTTTTAAAGTGCTATATTTTGCTAATGACTCACCACATTGCCAATTTAGGTTATTTAGAGTGTGAAGTTAAACTAGCTTATGCTGCCATAGATGTCTGAGTCATCCAGTTTAATACGTTATTTAAGTATGTAGTTAAAAAGACATACTGTTCTTTAAAAAAAAAAATACTGTCAGGATGTCAGTCCTGTTGTTCTACAGTAAACTTAATCAAATGGTCCAGGACCAAACTGTGTAAGTTCAGCAATCATGAAAGCAGTCTGGAGGTTTTCTGATAAAGCAAAGAAGCCACAATAAAAACATAGTTCAACATTTTGGGAAATAGGCCTACACATAGTTCCTTCTTTTCCCAAGAGTGAAAGGAGAAGATTGATTTTATAATCTCATGTATGTGCGCTTAGCTAAGTCAGCTGTATTTATTCTAACAGTAATCTATAATGAGAATGGCTTTCCAGGCTTAGAACCTACAACTGTCCCCGCCCTCACTGCTGGCTTACAATGTCAGTATTCACACACCCATTAATCCACTCTGTATAGTTTGACCCTGTTGCATGTTAACCTGTAATGTCTAAATCATACAAGGCAGAAATGTCACATGAACGGAATGAGTAGATTTACTGTCAGATTTAGTTCATTCCTCAGTTTTTCATAAATGGTCTCCTTATTCAAGTCAAGTCAATTGTATTTACACATTCCAAAATGTACAAATGTGCCTCAAAGGGCTTCACAATCTGTACAGCATGTGACCCCCCTCCCTCCTTAGACCCTCTATCCTAAAAATGATATATAATGAAATAACACATAACAAAATTACTTTAACTTGAGAATGAAAGACACTTCAACAGAGGAGTGTTCCAGATATAATAAAAGTACAATTACAATCCATCCAGGTGCAACCTGAGGCACAACTTCCTCTCTCCGAGGAGAACTCTGGGAAGACCCAGGACTAGGTGGAGGGATTATATCTCCATCCTGGCCTGGGAATGCCTCGGGATCCTGCTGGTTAATGTGGTTTGGAAAGGGAAGTTTGGGGTCCCCTGCTGGAGCTGCTGCCCCCGCGACCCGACCCGGGATAAGCTGACGAAGATGGATGGATGGATGGAGTAGCCATGCTGATAGTTTTGGTTTCCTCTGTCCAGGTATTGACATCTCTGCCTGTGAGACTTTTGCTGCCGACACATTACAATGGAGGTGAATAGACTTTTGAAAGTTTCACAGTGAACGACATCCTAGTTACTCAGTATAATCATGAGACTTTTTTTTTCAATTTTTATTGAGCCTACTTGTTTTATAGAAAGTAAGAAGCACAATGTATATTGTTTTGTGTTTATGATTTAGTTGAACTGCAATTTGAAAAACAAACTGCTGCCAGCCCTGTGAGGCATTTGTACCGGTAAACATCATTTATTATAAATAGTGGAGTTTTGGATCACTTGGCTGACACAAGACTCTAGAAAATGTGTCATGCACTAAGGGGGTTGAAACAGTTTTGGCAGGAGAAATGTGATCATTCAGTGTTTAGCCAAAGATGTTGGACGTTACACAGAAAGCTAACAGGTGTGGGACACAAAGGTGGAAACAGTGGGAGGACTGAAGGGAGAGAAGAAAAGCCACAAATAAAGAAAGAATAAAGGAAGTAAAAGTTGCCGTGGATGACAGATGGGTTCGAAAAAATAAGTGTTTTAGAGAGAAAAGGCATGAAGGACAGAGGCGTGGAGAGGGGGAAATGTAGACAGACAAGCAGATGTGTGTGTGTGCATGCGTGCGTGTGTGTGTGTGCATGCGTGCGTGTGTGTGTGTGTGTGTGTGTGTGTGTGTGTGTGTGTGTGTGTGTGTGTGTGTGTGCGTGCGTGCGTGTGTGTGTGTGCGTGTGTGTGTGTGTGTGTGTGTGTGTGTGTGTGTGTGTGTGTGTACCAGCCTCAGACAGACAGTCACTCCACTGAGTGACCATGGAGTCTGGTGCTCAAATGTTCTCAGGCTTTCCAATATAATTCAGCCGTTCCACCATGTCAAGTTCCCCAACATGGCCCTGTAGGGCCCGCCACGCCTCCCTTTCTCCTCGCTTCCATATATGGGCATCCTGTCCCCCTGCAATGGTCAAAGGGATTATTATGTTTATGTCTGCGCTGCTCCAGTCGCCCTGTGACAGAAAAGAAGAGAGCTTGTTCATGCTATTTCTACCCTGCTTTCTGTGACGGCAAACCAACTCCGGGACTTCAGTGTCGAACAGTGTGTGTGTGTATGTATGTATGTATGTGTGTGTGTGTGTGTGTGTGTGTGTGTGTGTGTGTGTGTGTGTGTGTGTGTGTGTGTGTGTGTGTGTGTGTGTGTGTGTGTGTTCTTGTTTAACTATGTTCGTTTGGTCCAAAAACAGGGAATACAGTATACTTGTGGGGTCCGGACAGCTTTGTGGGGCCAAAATGCTGGACCCCACAAGGTCTGTTTGAGGGTTAAGACTTGGTTTTAGGATTAGGGTTAGGTTATGGTTAGGGTGAGGGTAAGGGTTAAGGTTAGGCATTTAGTTGTGATGGTTAAGGTTAGGGTAAGGGGCTAGGGAATGCATTATGTCAATGACGGGTCCCCACAAAGATAGTGAGACGCACTGTGTGTGTGTGTGTGTGTGTGTGTGTGTGTGTGTGTGTGTGTGTGTGTGTGTGTGTGTGTGTGTGTGTGAGTCAATATCTCTTTTTTTTAACAATTTACACAAACAATATATAAAATGTAAATCAGTGAGCTTTAGAGGTGCTGGTAGGTGGATTTTTTTACCTTGAACAGAGCCAGGTTAGCTGTTTCCTCATTTTTAAGCTAAGCTAAGCTACGCTAAGTGGCTGCTGGCTGCAGCCTTATGTTTAACAGACAGATGCCAGAATGCCAATCTTCTTATTTAACTCTCGGCAAGAAAGTGAATATGAATATTTCCCAAAATGTCAAACTATTTCTTTATATGTCCTTAGGCTTTTAAGCATCTTGTTTTTATGTGGGGTGTGAAAGGTGAACACAAATATGCTTCTAAGAACTAAGTAATAGTTTTGAACGGCTAAGATGTTGGTGACCATGACCTATTCTATGCTTTCAAACCAAATTATTTGCTGTGTTGTGTTGATGTGATTCAATTAGGGACCATTCGGTATTTATGGAATGGACCATCAGGGGAGGGTCATCCAACATTTTTTAGTCTGGGTTGGGGGGGTCACCCAACTTTTTTAGTCATGAAAAGAGCAAAATTTCAAAGTGGCTTGTTTGGTGCATATTTATCCATGTAGCTCTCAGTCTCGGCCCCCTAGCAGATGGGTCTGACCGCATACACAGAGTTTGCTTGGGGGGCAAAACGTGGCTGGTGGCTCAAACTGGTAATTGCATTGTTTAAAAAATGAGTGGAATAATTACGACCAGATATTTTATAAATATCTTAAATAACACAAAACAACTAAATGGTGGTAGGTAATACATCAGATTTCACATACTGCTTTAGTAAAAAAAATATTACCTGGCTGACGATGCGAGCAGCAGGACGCAAAAAACAAAAGTTACTGTTGCACTAGTCTGGACATCTTGCCGTGCCAACCTTGCAATAAAGGTTTCCTAAATGCCATGTATATAAATGTGATGTCAGCTTACTAATTGATTGCGGGTTTTGTGTAGATTTGGACTTGTATACGTTTATTCCACTTTGTTTAAACGGCGAAGTGGAGAGGCCTCGTTCACCTGTTTGGAGCTGGCTGGTGAATGTGACGCCCGTATCGGCCTTGCTGGATACACCGTGACTCTGTTTGTGGATCTACTGATTGCTGTGGATTATTCTTTTTCCGTGTCATTGGATTACGGCAAAATACAGATATTTTTTCTTAATGTGTTTTAACGTTTTATGGTGAGTTTGGAGAGGCATCTCAACAGACTGTCGGTCCAACGCTGATTGTTCACCGTTACATTTTAGTTGAATTTAAGCGTCTGTCTTTTGCGTTCCAAAACAGCCGTGCCACGATTGGATTTCATAAGGGTGAATTGTTAAATTGTTACAATGTAATTTAAAATCTGATTTAAAAATAAACATATGTGTTTTGGAATATAATGTTCAGCTTCAGCACCTTTACCTATGTGCTAAATATACAATGACGAAGCCTAGTGACAAGTCCATAGCAACCAGTGTTGGATTGTTATTTCCCAGTGTCCTTTGCTGAATGGTCTCAATGTTTTATTGTTTTATTTCATATGAATACTAGTTTACTACAGGAGTAACTTAGTATTTGAAGTAATGCAGTAATGCATGAAGTACATTTAGTTTCCATGCTTATTGTGTTTCCACAACAATGTTAGTGAGTAAATCTACTGAAATGGCCACCACACCATAATAGAGGAGTGGGATGTGTAAGATGAGAATGCAGAGGTTAACTGCTGTACGTCATGGCTGTAAAAATCAAATGGCATCTGTACTTCTTTGCTAAGTGTAAACTTGTACACAAGGGGAGGGATGCTTCTTTTTCAAATCATTTTGGAGGGTCATAGAAAAATTATTACTAACAAGGGGAGGGTCAAGTCTTTTTAGGTTAGAGGCCACAAAACTCCTCCGGTGGCCCCTTAATTAAATAACGAACAGTCCCTTACCCCTTTTTTTTCAATTTTGGTAAACAGTTGAGAGTGTTTTTTTGTGATGTACAGTGATGCCAGTGCAGTGAATTGAATCTGCAAGAGAAAGAGCAAGAAATTGAGACAAAGAGCAAAGAAAGAGGACGCTTGAAAAGAAAAAGAGGAGAAGACTGATAGAAAGCAAAAAAAAACCAGTGTGTTTAAATGAGTGTGTAGAAAAGCGGCCTGGCATTGGAGCAGACACGCCCCATCACACAACAGTCGAGACATTAACTTCTCTACTCTCTGTTTTTCCCCCTACCATCACTCTTTCTCTCCCTCCCTCTTTACTTCCCTCCATCTGCTCTGCCACTGCACCTGGCCTCTTCACTTTCTCTCACTCCATTTCCTCTCTTTTACTCCTTTTTCCCCTTCTCTCATCATTTCTCTTTCTTCTCTGTTCGTGCCATCTAACCCTCCTCCTCTCTCCCCTTTTTTTGCAACTGAATAGTTCTTTCTCTTCTGTGTGTCTTCCGCAATCCATCTGACAGCGTCTCCATCTCCACTATTGACGCTTTTGACATGGCTGTCTCCTCCCTCTCTTTCTGTGTGACTTTTTCGTTTACGGCATCAAAGATCATCTCTAAATCTTTCGTCTTCAACCTCATTTCTCCAAATGTTTATAGACTACCCTTTCTATCCCACCCTCCCCATCTTCCATCTAAGGGGGGCTTACTGTCTCTCCGTCTTGGCCCAGCATGAGTGGGCCACGTCTGGGCACAGAGAGTTAGGACCACAGGGTGACTCTCCAAAAACAAACCTGGAGGGGTCTGACACAGTGGCCATATGGCAGAGCACTGAGCGAACAGCTCCACACACTCAGACAGGGAGACACAACACAGTCTCCGACAGACGCCCTGTATGAAGGAATGGATTGTGTCCCCTGTGGCCGGTGGGCATGTCCACTACTCATTAGTTTCCCATGGAGAATTGATATTATTCACAAAGCTGCTTGGCTCGCCTCGGATAACAACCCTGACCGCATGAATAGGTGGATGACATGTGTGTGGTATGGGAGTGCACAAGTTAAGAAGAAGACGGGTGATTTAGTGAACCATTGCAAATTTGATGTCAGTCTCATAAAAAAACACATTTGTATACACCCAGACATTGCTAAAAAAACAAAAATGGACCTGCAAACTCTATTATTCTACCTTAAATAAAGCAAGAATAAATAAAAAAAGCTAGAGAGTAGATTCAAGTTTATTTTGCAAAACATATTAAAAGCACATAAGAAAACGAGTCTACGGCCACGCTAGCTGCTAGGTGAGACATGCTTGAGCCAAATAATGATAACACGCTGATGTTTAACAGGTACAATGTTTACCATGATCACCATCTTAGTTTAGAAATGTTACTGGTATTTGGTCATAAATCAAAGTATTGGCCAAACAGAAATTTTGACCTGATGATGGAGCACCAAGTAATTCAGATTGATCCACTGGGGATTCCTATCCATGCAGCCATGCCACCAGCATGGCTAAAAATAAGCAGGAAGGGGCAAGAAACCCCAAATAATTCTATTCTATTCTTGGCCTCAATGTATAGTAATTACAGTATTCCAATGGACTTTGAGTCAATATTTTACTTATATATCAACCAAGTTGTAATGTTCAGTCTAACTTTACTCATGATTGAAATGTCTCTGTAAGTCAGAGCTTATCAGTCTTTGCCAAACCAGAACAGTCAACCTGTATTGTCTTATAAGATTCTGTTATGAGATTTTATGGCAGATCTGTTGTTGAAAAGAGAGAAAGTGTTGACTTTGCATACTGAAAGATGAAACCGGAATACTGCCAAGGTTAATGGGGACAGACATTCCTTTGCAACCAATTGTATTATTTCTTCTGGTGTATAGTTAAATGCAAAACAACATACATGGATATTGTTAATGGTTAATTAGAATTGTGTTTGAAATATGTTCTAAGTTCAAAATAATAACAGTTGTTTCCAAAATAAATCATTTAAAATAATGTCACCATTGTCATTTTTTCCCCTATATTACCAATCAGATTCTTTGCTCTAATGTTTCCATTCTTGTAATGTTTGTGTTTCATGCAGTCGGATTATAGGCTTGGACATAGCTGGCATTTTTATTTGTCATAGAGAAAAATGATGCTATGTGTATGTGCATGCATATGTACTTGTACAGTATATGCAAGAGTAATAGTTTTTAATGTCACTGAAATATGATGCATTGTGTTGCAGTATGGAGTAATGGAAATGGAGTGATTGCCCTTACATTGGCTATTTATTTCTAATAAGACAATCATTTTTATTCATGCCACTGATTCTGCCCTATTCAGTGTGTTCCTCACCATTACACACACACACACCGACTAAATTAAAAAGATTATTCACTTTTGACAATTTCCATGCTCCTTTTTACGGCTGGCCCATCACAGTCAGAGTTCATGTAAAAAGATAAGGTCTGCATCCAACAGAAAGTTAGTTTATCTTGGTGTTTGTTTGTCCATTTGTTTATCTTTTTTTACGGTTATTGACAGCTGGCTCGGTCTCCTGATGAATGACGATCACACATAAAACATAAATCAGTCAAAGCACCTGGACAGGAAACATGTTTTCAAGTAATTGTGAAAATGCCCAAAACACTGCAAAGACACATTATCAAGCAGCATTGTGCAGCAGTTGCACTGTGAGAAATGAAGACAAGTCAGGTTGTGCAGTTGAGAAGAATCCTGGTTAAGTCGATGATAGAAAGTAATGCAGTGACCGTCAGCTGTAGATTTTTCCACCATCTCTCCAAACTCCTCTACATGTATTGCCCTTGGTGATTAAACTAACTTTGAAATCCCTGAGTAATGTTGTGTATGCAACCACATTTGCATATGTAAAATATGTGTGTATGAATATTGTTTTGAGACTTGTGTGAGCTCATATTAGTTTGAGGAACAAAGCATTGAGTTTTAACTGGGGCACAAAAACAAACACATGACAAGGACACCAAGCAAACTCCTCACATCTACTTCCTCTTTGTGCTGAACCTTCAAAGCACAATGCTTCCATTTCCTGCGTACTGACTGACACACACACACACACACACACACACACACACACACACACACACACACACACACACACACACACACACACACACACACACACACACACACACACACACACACACACACACACACACACACACACACACACACACACACACAGTAATGACAATAAACCAAAGTTCAGACTGACTCATCCTCAGTCTGTATTCTTGTATTCTTCTTTATGGATCTAATGAGTAATATCCTCTGTTATTATTGAAATGCATTACAAATGTTTGACGACAATGTGAATGTGTGTGTTTATGGAAATGTGTGTGTGTAAGGATGAGTAGACAATTACCCTTTTGGAAGACCTTCCATTTCCTGTTGTGAGTTTGTGTTTGTCAGTCCCTCTCCAAGTCAGTGTCTCACAAGTACATTTTAATGTACTCATATTTGGTTTGCTTTCCGATATTATATTGCCATTTTGCACAATAAGCAGGTGAAGAAAGCCTGACATCCAGCGTGTCTCTCACATGCCGGATGTCCCTCCCCTTTTCATTCTGGTTCACCGCTAAAAACTTAAAAAACAAATCTGCATATTTCATTTGGGTCTGCTAATCAGGCCTAACAAGTGGAAACACCTGTGTGGGTGTATCTTACTGTAGGTGTGTACGGCCTTTAGGAGTGTGATGTGCTCACCCATAGTGTCAGTGTTTGTACAGTTTAAGACACAAAGACAACTCTGTTGATCTTCTCATAAGCTCACAGTTATTCTGGTTTGTGTTCCACCCCTTGCGCACGTGCTCACTTTAATTACACTTTTATCTGAACCACTGATGCTTTCTGTGAACAAACACTTGAATGTCTTTTAATGAGCTGTTGGTGCTCGATGAACCCTTAAGCCCTGTTTCCGTATCATTGTTATTTTTTAAGATAAAACTGAGTCCAAAAATATAAATATACTTTGCTGTTGTCTTAGCAGATGGTGTCTCTATGGCACATTCACAGAAAGAGACCCTTCTGTATTTAGGCCTACAGACTGACAAAATTACACTTCGCTAATTAACTTGAATAAGGCAGCTTGACACTACGCAGAATCTGATGTGTGTGTGCGTGTGTGTGTGTGTGATGGAGAAATTAAGAAAAAGAGTGATGGAAGTGACATGGTAATGAGTAACTAATCATTGCTTTCAGTTTGAATTGGTGGAATAATAACATATTCAGTTAAGCAAATGTGACCCATTCTGTCATTGAGATATTTATAAGAGAGAGAGAGAGAGAGAGAGAGAGAGAGAGAGAGAGAGAGAGAGAGAGAGAGTGTGTGTGTGTTGCATTGACTGCATGTGCATCCATAGGCTTGTGCATCTCTTCCTTTTGAGTTAATTGACACCCACATTGCACAGACTGCAGTTGCCTGCAATAATGGTTGTTATGGAAACGATGTTTGGTGTGACAGATGCGTGCGGATCAGGATGCGGCAAAACCACGAGGGACGAACATGGATTTGGATGAATCGCTGGTGAATAGATAGCTGCACAAAACAAAGAATAAGAACACAATACAAAATCATCACAATGGACACTGTGGATGAGCACATTCATAAAATAAAAATGGATTACTAAATGCCAACAAACTAATATGAATATTTCAATCTGCATCATTATTCCACCTGATTAAAGACAGGGTAAAGATAAGGGTAAATATTGTGAATCATATTATTCCCAAGTGCAATTAAAAATGTTTCTACTGCGATAGTCAAAGTACTTTGTGAGGTTTAGCTAAAATGTGTAAATATAAAAAAATGATAAGATTGTAGCTGAGTTCAACTGCTCTAAACTATGCATCTATCGTAAATGTGGCAATAAAGAAGTCTAATGGCTTGTTTTTTACTGATATGTTATCAATCTTTCTGTTAGACCACTGAGTTCAACAGAAAGAAGTTAGGTAGCTGATGAATTAAAAGTCAAGATGAAAGCGCTAAGCTAAGCGTTCCCAGGCTTAACAATGTAAGCAACACAACCAACAAGTCATCACAAGTTCTTTCATTTCTGACCGAGCTGTGCGACCAGGACACAGTGAATGATGTATTGATGGTCAACAAGCATTTTGGCCACAGCTCGTTTTGGAAAATTGGCTGCAGCTGCATTTATGGGGTTGTTGACTATTTCTGTAATTTGTATACTTTGATCATCAGCCCAAATTTGATTTGGCCAGACAGGTTTGGGCCAGGTTTGCCTGGCCTGATTTATCCTTAATGCATTGGGCTTGATCTGGTCAGGTTTAATTTTATTCTGCAGTTTTGATTTTTTTTTCTTTCCTTTTGTTAACAGAATGTGACCCCCTGGACCCTGCCAGCACATTCTGTGACATTTTGGAGATTGTACTCCGCTCTGGGTTGCACAGTTGACACAAAATCGAAATGTTTTGGCTTTATAATCACTGCAGTGGCTCAGGCTTTGATTAAGTTTAATATGAATCCAGGTCCATGTGAAACCAGGGGTTTGGGGTCCAGAGAAACTACTACTACCCATGCGATTCCCTTCATTACAAATTATTGTTTAGCAAATGTCAACTGGACAAGAAACACTTCAAACACTTTTACTTCTTTACCAATGTTTCTGGAAGGTCTTTTCTGTTGTTTTGTGACAGTTTTCATTAAATTACTCATACATTCAGGAAAAAATATGAAGTTAACCCTTGTGTTGACTTCGGGTCACATTGGCCCGTTTTTAATTTGTGTTTTATATCAGAAAATATTGGACGTAGAAATAAGCGCTGAAAATGTGTAGAAGAAAAATTTTAAACGTTTGAAAAAGCAAAAACAAATTGTGAAAAAAGGCATCACAAATGTCAGAAAAAAAAGTGTTTTTTTCAAGGTTGAAACAAAGACAACACAAGGGTTAAAGCCGCAGGCAGGTCAGTTTAACCTTGTCCGTTTGTTATTGTTTGTGATGGCTGCTCCCAAATGTCTGGCTTTACAGCAGTAGTCGCATTCATGACTTATCTCCTGATCAATGGGCTGGCTCAATGAGGAAACGGAGTGAAGGAATTAAAAAAATAAGTTGTATGACCGGGAAAGAAGGAAGAGCCTCGTTGACATCGGTGAGGCGTTTCAACGCTGCAGAAACCTCCGTCATTTCAAAGGAATGAAAGCTGATGAGGGCTCTCGTCGTTATGGACAAGTGACTAATAACATTAGCTTTGCTGTCTCACTGTTTGCTGTTTTCAATAGGTCAGTTTAACCTTGTCCGTTTGTTATTGTTTGTGATGGCTGTTCCCAACTGTCTGGCTTTACAGCAGTAGTCGCATTCAGGACTTATCTCCTGATCAATGGGCTATCCTAACCCTAGTCTCGCATTGCCAGACCTTCCTCCACAGCGCTATGCAGGAGGGTCTGGCTAGTCCACACAGCATTCTGGGATGGGAGAAAAACATGCTCTGGTTTATTGGCATTTCTTTAAACCAATTACAATCGTCATGGGCGGTGCTAAGCTCTGGAACTTGAAATTGTTTTGGTGGAACGTGTATACGTTCAAAAGTTGTTTTAATTGTGCCACTGTTTATTGAAGGTCTTTTCTGTTGTTTTGTGACAGTTTTCAATAAATTACTATTCATGAAATTATATAGTAAAAACAGATTACCAATGGAAAAAATATTAAGTTAAAGTCCTAAAATTATGATTAGTTATTGTAATAGTGGATAACATACAGGGATAACCTGATTGTGGCATGCTGGCCCGCTGCAGAGTCCCCTTTGAAAACTATACGACTCTTACATTTCTAATCTTTTGTTATTACACCCTGTTAGTGCACACTTGGACAGCAGGACTTGAAAATGTCAGTGTTGTTCTGAAATAATTTGAGTTGGTACACAACTTCAAGGAGATCTAACGAGCAGAAAATGTGGTAATCTGACCGTCATAATTTAATACAGTGTGACATCAGTCCAATACTTTCACCAGGTGTGCCGCAACTAATGAGAGCCGAGGTGTGTGTGTGTGTGTGTGTGTGTGTGTGTGTGTGTGTGTGTGTGTGTGTGTGTGTGTGCGTGTTTGTGTCTCAACATCACCTACCGTACGTGTGTGTGTAATCCAGTGTGTGCACATAGACGTTCCTGTAGACTCGGTGCGAAGTGTTTGTGTTTGTGCATGTGCGTGTGTGTGTGTGTGTGTGTGTGTGTGTGTGTGTGTGTGTGTGTGTGTGTGTGTGTGTGTGTGTGTGTGTGTGTGTGTGTGTGTGTGTGTCTGGTCTGGCTTGGTGGGTAGATGTGCGATCCTGTCGGCATGTGGGATGATTGGCAGCGCCTGTTTGGGAGTCGTTGATAACACACAGGAGGGCGACTGCCACAGATGAGCTCAGTCAAGCTGCCTGCCTGTCAGACACCCACACACATGTCTTTTCTCTCTCTCCTTTACAGACTCACACACACCAACCACCACTCAATTTCTTTCCCAGTGACTCTTGCTCTGACTCTTGTTTAACAGACACAGAATCTCTCTGCTTTTTAAACACTCTCACAGGCCTAGAATCCCCACTGAATCCCCTTCACACACACACACACACACACACACACACACACACACACACACACACACACACACACACACACACACACACACACACACACACACACACACACACACACCCCACCCCCACCTTGGCCAGCCATTGAACCTGGTGTACTGATAACAGGAATCTCTGCCACTTGTTTCTAACTGTGGACAGCTTGAAGAGACCAGGCTGAAATTTGGAGGGGTATATTTCAATACAGCAATTGAGCATGGCAAAGGGAAGTGCTGTTCACATTTCCTGTGGTATGCAGCCGAGTTTTAGTTTATGGAAGAATGACATCAGTGCCACTCTCGGCCCTGTTGGTGACATCTAACCCTAACCACGTAGGGAGCATAGACAGTATATAAACTGGAAAAACAGATCCCGTTGCTCTGGATGGAGACCAGTGAAGGCCGTTAGAAGCACTTTTCCGGTGAGCGCTGAGCGTTACTGCGCAGCCTCCAACTGAGAGAGACAACGTAAATGTGACGTGAGCAACCTGTCTGAAAGTTGTAAGTCTTCTGGTAGCTGTGCCAAGAGAAATCTCAATCATTCCCAATCTTGCAGAGACAGAGAGCGTAGGTATATGTAAGGAGATAACATGGGCACAGGCTAATTATTGCTAACTAAAATGCTAGTTAACATTAGTAATTAAACTTAAACAGCTAATGTGAGTCGAAACTGTCTGCAAGCTTCTCCTGTACTATACGGTAATTCCTCTACAATGCAACAGTAAGTTGCGTGGTTATGACACAATCGTTAGCCTATTTTTACAAAAACGTACGAAGCCATAACGTGAGGTACAAGGTAATGGAGCCTTTTATACATTGTTGTGTTTCTTTAGAAATAAACAATGGGCAAATAAAGTCTTTAAACGCTTCAGATGTAAAGTTATTTGCTGTCAAAGTGACGTCAAAATGAATGGCAGTCAATGGAATGCTAATGGTGGGTGAGTCGCTTACCAATAACCTATTCTCAGGTCAACTCAATTCCTAAGAGCAGCTAATTCGGCGGGACATCTCACGCAGCTCTGTAGCCGGTGTGACGTGACCAGCCAGCGGTCATCTTTTTTCTTATCATATGTATCGGGGTGCATACATTTTCGTACAAGCCCGTTCATGAGAATGCGTTGCTAGCAGACAGTGCTTTTCCGACAGGGAACTGCAGTTGTTATTAATGCTCTCTTTAAAGCCTCCTTTGAGAAAATGTTACCTTGCAGAACACAATAGTTGCTGGTCTCCCCTCGATCGGTGAGTTTGTTTGTTAGTTTTGTTAGTTCCTAACCCTTTTAAAACACCAAAGTCATACAATAACACTAAAACTAACCAGAAACTGCAAAGTTGGGTGATTACTGGGCTTGCCATTCTAAGTGACCCCTATCACATTACATAATAGTCATCTGATCAGTTAATATCAAAATTGTGGCTAAAAATTTTTTTTTATTTTTTTTTTTTATAATAATAATATGTTAAATGACAATGTGAAAAACAATTACCTGAGCATTATCACCAGCTGTTTTCAGTGAAAAAGCTCTGATAAACCTAGCTGTACACTACCTGCTCAGCACCAAATAGCAGACATACAAAGTTAGCAACAAACTGGGGAACATAGTGGATCATTTAGCAGCTAAAGAGTTGATTTCCCTCTGGAGCTGGTAGAGACCAAAAACAGAGCTAAAAGAGAGATAACATTCACATGGTGGCCAGAAACGCGACTCCAAATGAATGATGACGTTGCTTCGTATTGCTGGATCAACTTACAAGGTATTCATTCTATGTCAATGCTGTGTTCACAATTTGTTTCCACTGCTCCCAAGTAGCCAAAACAATGAAACCATACAGTAGAGGTGGGAGATCCGAATTACTGTATTTTTAAGTTTTTCACAGAAATCCAAAGCCTGCTCACTCTAAACTTGTAAATGATCCTAATACTAACGCACAATGAACAATAAAATATTTAATCTAGTTTTAGAGTCTGGAACAACCATATACAATTGCTGTGTGTGTGTGTGTGTGTGTGTGTGCGTGCGTGCGTATGTTTGTGTGTGTACAACCTTACCTGGCATACACACACACACACACACACACACACACACACAGTATACACTTACTGGTACAATGCAGCCCTTTAGGGATCAATTACCACTCACTCACGTCTTTATCATCTCAAAGCTTTGACTATGAATTCCTTCCCAAACCGACCAGACACGCGCTCTCTCAAACGCACACACATACGCCAAGGCTATAAAGCCATTATGATAGTTGAGATGTATAAGCTTCTTTTCAAAATGCCCTGTCAGAGAATGCTATCTCCTGCAACAGCTCGCCAAACAGCACAATAGCCTTTATTGTAATGACTGACAGAGAGAATGTCATTTGTGTGTGTGTGTGTGTGTGTGTGTGTGTGAGAGAGTGTTTTCTTTTTACCAGAGTTTACCTGTTGAATTTTCAGGACCTCTCAATACACCTGAGTCCAGGTCTCTTGAGGAATCATCACACACACACACACACACACACACACACACACACACACACACACACACACACACACACACACACACACACACACACACACACACAGATAGCAGTGCACCACAACAAAGCGGTATTTAGCTCTCACTTTCTCTTCCCGTCCAGATGCTCCACTATTTCTTCATCTGTTGCTGGATGAAACTTTTCCTCAAGGTCAGTTTATTCTGCACAAACAGGAAACTTCATCAGGATTTGACAGTTAGAACAGATAAAGCAATGAAGACAGATGTGAGGGCAAGCGTTGCCTATGTTTCATCAGCATCTGGATTTTACCCAGAAAGTGAAAATGTGTTTTAATTAGCATCACATAAAAACCTTGATACAGGTCTCTGGTCTAATCTCAGATCTGAGATTTAATTGGAAACTTTCCCTTGGCAATACTGCCTAAAATGTTCCTGCTATTCCTGTTCAGATAGCCTGGTCCTACCAGACTCTGGTACATTTCATTTGTACAGAGAGTCTGGCCTCTCTCCATTGGCAAGTGTTAACTTCCTTGAAGGCGGGTACTTTGTTGTAAAACTATTGGATCTGCCCAGAGCCACTCTGTATCTGCCATAACCAATCACTAATGATTGGTGGTGACGTATGTCATGCACATGTGCAACAAGAGGGGAGACCGTCAAGGCTTATATTTAGCATTAGCATCGCTGGCGTTAGCCTTAGCCAACTCCTTCACTACTAACTTCCCGAACCTCGTGGGGAGGTCCACAACATCATGGCCACCAACAAAACTCAGCAAAGATTGTTCTTGCTCGGGCTTTAACTTCTGGATATTCGGCAGCGTTGCCACAACGGACCAAATGGCTTCACTCACATCTTTCTCCGCCGCAACTCTAGCACACGGCCTCAACGTCATCGTTCTCAGCCACTCCCTCTGTTCGCTGATTGGACCGCCAAAAATTTTGAAGGAGAAAACCCAAGACTATAGAGCTCAACAGTCCTGCCCCTCCTCCAAGAGACCTTGGGTTCTAGAAGTAAATTTCCCATTCATTTCTCCCATTGACGTCTGGAAAAATCTGTATATGAAAGAGTTTTAGACCATGCCTTAGGCTAACTAGCTACGACGTGACTCATAAGCATACAACATATAATTTTGACTGAAAAAATGAACAGATAATCCAAAAAAAGTCAAAGGTACAAGACTGTGTACATAGTTTCATTATCGAGCGAAGGAACTACTCATCCCATAAACCACCGCGTACCACTGAACAAAGGAAGCTACGTTAGCTAAACTAACAGCTAATTCGGCTAATCGCTAGCTGAGACAACATGTAATAACTTTAAAAGACCCTCAAAATAAAACCTGAAAATAACCGTTAAAATATATAACAGCTGTTACGTCAGCTGTAGCCTGCTTTACCCAGTGTTTAGATCGAGTTAACGTTATTTTCGACTGAATCAAGCTGTCAGCTAGCAGTTAGCCGAATTAGCTGTTAGCGAAACTAACGTTAGCTTCCCGGTGGAGGCCGTCCGGGCCAGGAGTTATCAACAAGAAGAGTTGGCAGAGAAACAGCAATAGAGGAAATGGAGTGAAGGAATTAAAAAAATAAGTTGTATGACCGGGAAAGAAGGAAGAGCCTCGTTGACATCGGTGAGGCGTTTCAACGCTGCAGAAACCTCCGTCATTTCAAAGGAATGAAAGCTGATGAGGGCTCTCGTCGTTATGGACAAGTGACTAATAACATTACCTTTGCTGTCTCACTGTTTGCTGTTTTCAATAGGTCAGTTTAACCTTGTCCGTTTGTTATTGTTTGTGATGGCTGGTCCCAACTGTCTGGCTTTACAGCAGTAGTCGCATTCAGGACTTATCTCCTGATCAATGGGCTATCCTAACCCTAGTCTCGCATTGCCAGACCTTCCTCCACAGCGCTATGCAGGAGGGTCTGACTAGTCCACACAGCATTCCAGGATGGGAGAAAAACGTGCTCTGGTTTATTGGCATTTTTTTTTTAAACCAATCACAATCGTTATGGGCTGCGCTAAGCACTGGACACAGCCCCGGTGTCGCTGCAAAATAGCCTCGGGAAGGAACATGTTTTGGTGGAACGCGTATGTTCAAAAGTTGTTTTAATCGTGCAACAGAAAACTCAGATTGGACAGATAGTCTAGCTAGCAGTCTGGATTGACCCTGCAGAGATCTAAGGAGCAGTTAACCATAGTCCTCATCAATCGACCGGAGTTTAAAATTACAACACAAAGAAAGCAGAAGGTAACGGACATCTGGCTGAAAAGAGGGACATCCAGCGGAATTTCCTGCAGAACCAGAGCAATCCAGGAAGGGGAATGTCGTGGATGATGAGACCTTTTCTTGGATGACGTATTGCAGGCCTAACGTATGTTCCACCATGCTTAGCGCCGCCCATGACAATTGTGCGGCGCTACAATTGTGAGTGGTTTAAAGAAATGCAAATAAACCAGAGCATGTTTTTCTCCTTTCCCGGAATGCTGTGTGGACTAGCCAGGTCTGGCAAAGCGAGACTACCATCTGCCTAACCACTCAGATGCTACGCAGGGCAGGTCTTGCCAAGAAAAGTAGAGGATACATAATAAAGTGGCTCCGTCTTAAAGCTGGGCGATATAGAGAAACTCAAATATCACAATATTTTTGACCAAATATATCAATGTCGATATTGTAGGCTTTACTATCGGTGCTTTTACAAAATATTTACAAAATGAGATTTTTGATAAATAATCATCAGTAATGTGGATATAATGACTAAGTGTTTAAAGAACAGTTAGAACAGTATGGTTAAGTTCAGAAAATGACATCACTTCACTGTAATGCAGCCTTTAAAACCAGTAAAAGACAACGCTTGTGTCATATCACGATATCCAACATTTAATACGATATCTAGTCTCATATATCAATGTCGATATAATATTGATATATTGCCCAGCCCAACTCCGTCCCCCTATCTTCATCCAACCACTGTTAGCATGCTAATGTTTTGTGTCGAGGGAGGACTTCGCCTGACAGATACACAAACATGTTACGTAAACATACAGCAACCCCAAAAAAAAAGGCTCTTTTTTCATTTTCTTTTTTTGAGGGGTTATGGGAGGCTCCAGTTAAACAATGAACCTACTGTTAGCGGCTCAATTATGCTACAGCAACATTACATTACATTTCTGGCTAGCTAAACATGTTTGGATACATAATCAGTACAATCATATTCACCTGCTTCTAGTTTCTGTCGATATTGGTCATTTCTATCCAGGTTGCTGTAACCTGTGCTTTTGTTACCAAAATAATATTTTTTGACCAAGGGGTATTCAATACACACTATTCTTAATGTTCAAGTACAGTAAGTTGTGAGAACAAAAATAAATGCTGCCAAAAAATGGTAAACAATTTTGAGGAATTAGAAACGAGAAACACATAAAAAAGTATTTAAAAAAGTATTAGGAGCAATGACATTTCGAAAAACAAAAGTCAAAATTTGGGAACTTTGGGAAATAGATTTGTAGTTACAAATTCCTAAATGGCCACCCTAAAATGGCCCAATTGACACCATTTATGTTGATGTTTTTCTGTGATATCGTCATCTGTTTTTTAAACCTTGATTTAATAAATCCCTCTGAAAATGAAAACTAACATTGGACAGCTGGTCTTCAAGCTATAAACATATTGTATTTGATAGTACAAAAAGCAGAACCGATATCATTCTCAAAGAATATAAAAATGTAAGCGAGGATAGTGGGATATGGTGACATCAGTGCACGGCCCCGCGCCAAATCTCCATGAATCCACCCAGAGCTTTGAGCATGCTTAAGCAATCATGACCTGGCATAAGGTCCATGTACGTAATCAATTATTCATTTGGAAGGTGGGGGAAAGTCAACCCATCTGCTGAGGGGAGCAGTCCTGGCTGAGTTATTGAGCTGTCTGCTGTTTAATAATGGTCCAACTCCGTATTGCTCTGTAGCGTGTACTAGTCGCAGTCAATCAACTTCAAATCACTGCATTTAGAAATGTAAACCAATACGGCAACTGACAAATAATATCAGGGTCTTTGCTTTTATTCTGGTACTTATTAAATATTTTCTAACATGATGCAATCCTGAAGGAACAGTTTCTGTCCGTTTTTCTTTTTCAGGCAATAGTTCACAGGTGAATAGGGTATACATTTTAACTAGTATATACACTAGTATAATAGATATCACCATGTCACTTCCCTAGTTGATTACATACATTAGGACAATGATTTTGAATTTTCCATGTTTCTGAAATTGCAAACATGCAAATGATGCATTCTCAAATCAAATATCTGCTCATTTGCATTGCTCATTTCCAGAACAGAAATCTGAACATAAAGCCAGGTTCAAAATTCCTGTTTCCTTTTGTTGAAGTAAAGGATTTTACAGAGGGGAGTTTGGATCGCTCTTTTTTTATAAATACATAAATCACAAAATAGCATTAGGCTGTTAATGGTATTTTATGATTAAAAAAAAAGAAAAGAAATTGTCATGTTTTTGGGAATAAAATGTTAACTAAATCTATCAATGAATGATATATAAACAAACTTATATCCTATACCCTTAAGAGAAATCTACAGATGCAAACAAAGTTAGTATAGTTAGTATATACAGTATAGTAAAAGTAAAAAAACTTCCCACTTGCCTAATAGAAGACAAGTTATGGAAGCAAAACAGCCCACATTATTTAAAATGACTAGTGCATGAAAGAAAACAATGTTTTTGCCTGCCATGTCTGGCCTGAAGGCAACAGCCAACAAACTGTGGTCCATAATGAGCTTGTTGTAGTTCATTTCTTTTCCCTCAAAGGCAGATGATGTGTTTTGTTCTTGTTAATGGAGCAGCTGAGAGATGACGGACAGTTATAAAGAAGCTTAAACTACTCGGAAGAAGAGAAGTGCGTGTAAGCATTACTCGTTATTTGTTCACCACTCTAATACCAATCCACACTCACAAAGAACTGCTGTAACCTGCTGCAGACATCGCTCTTATCCGATCTGATTAAGAGACTTCCCTGAGAAAATGAGACACTACTCTTGAACCTGGTGATATTCGCTTGTGATTTACAGACATGGCAAAGTATATCCATGGGGAAATATTCAATGACATCCCGTTAAAGTCTGTGATTAGGTTTGTTGATTTTTTTTTTAATATATAAAAAAGGTAAGAAAATGAGAATTCTTTTTTTTTTTTTTAAAATCACTCTGGAGCCACACTACTGAGATAAAGACTAGCGTAATGCAGTCACCTGCTGCTGGGACTGTAGACTATATACTCTTATCTAACTAGAAGATAATAAACTCTAGACTTCTATAACTCCTGGTCTTTTTGAAGGAGCTTCTAAGAGATCTGACTTATTTAGCAAACACTTACTTAGACAGTTGAAAATTAAACATTTTGACAGGGTGTGTTCAGGATGTCACCATTCACAATGTGTTGCAGTCTGATAATATAAATTAGGTTTATGTTGCAGTTTGAGTATTAATGTAATATAAAAGTTGACATCAACAGGGACACCTTTAAAGGGTATTTGTTCAGCTTGTTTAAATTCAAATGCATAATAGCTTTTTTGAAGAGCCAAATTTCATGGGATCAATGTTTTTAATGCCTAACAGCTTAGGCAAGAGCAGTATTGCAAATTGCAGTGCATATATTTCCAGTCAAAGGACTCTACCCAAAAAAAGAAAAAAGGTACTGGGCTGCCATCCAGTGGTTATATGGCTACAATACATTAAATACTGCTGACCAGCTGGGTGACACGTGATACACTGAGACTTTTTTCAAAGAGATTTGTTTACAGCTGAGGAGCAACAGCTGACATGTTAACAAAACTGTTCATCCGCTAACCAGGGTGAGAGTGAAAAGGTCCTATAGATTAACTCTTAGGATCCCTTTAACCAAAAGTTAAAGGCTCAGTGTGTCTGTTGGAGCAACTCTTTCATTTAAGGTACATTCATGTCTTTTGTAAGGTTTACTATAAAAAGGACTTAAAAGGACAATTCAAAAACCAACCTAGGGGTTATTAACAGATGTGTACCCACTCTGTCGCTCTCTGGGACATGTTTTCATGCTAATCGAATGTGTTTGTAGCTTGAAGGACACTAGCGCAGACCGCTGATTAGCTTACAACGCTAGTATTCGGGGAACAGGGAACGTAAAAACGAATCGCTTATTATGCCACTAAAAAGGCTCAAAATATCACCAAACTTCAACGGTAGCATGAGTAGAGGTGTTGAAATTAATCAAATAATCAATGTATCGAATCGTGGACGACACTGCATCGATAATCGGCCGGGCCATAATCGATTATTTCTGTTTACAATTTAATGTAGGGCTAACAACCTTTCTGTTTACATATTCTGTTATGTTTTGCACATTCAGGAAGTTTAGTTTTATGTATCCAATTTATTTAGTATTAGAGCACTGCAGAATGTTTTGTTTTTGAAGCTTGAGAAGCTATGAATTAAATATCCTATATGGCTTTAAAAGAAAAATGTATGACGCATCGAGATATCGAATCGAAGACATGATAATCGTAATCGAAAGATCAGTGAAGATTCACACCTCTAATAATGAGGGTCCCTAAATGTTAACCAAAGCATTGAGAACATTGTAAGTGTACAGACAGTTTATTATAAAGACAGTCGCTTTCTCGTATACAGGCGGCCGCAGTCTTGGGAGCTAGTTTAGAAAGACCGCAGCTCCCAAGACGGCGGCCGCCTGTAGCCTATACGAAAATGCGGCTGTCTGTATAATCTATCTGCTTCGGTTCACATGTAGGGACCCTCATTATGCTACCGTTGAAGTGTGGTGATATTTTGAGCCTTTTTAGTGGTATAAATAGCGATTTGTTTTTACGTTCCCTGTGCCCCGAATACTAGCGTTGTAAGCTAATCAGCGGTCCACGCTAGCTTCTTTCAAGCTCCAAACACATTCGATTAGCATGAAAACATGTCCCAGAGAGCGACAGAGTGGGTACACATCTGTTAATAACCCCTAGGTTCACTTTGCGCCGGAATCGTCCTTTAAAGAGCTGGCATTCATACCCACCATTCTGCAGCCATATTTCATGTCTTCCATCATTTCACTTAGGTATTACTAAATGTATAGTACAAGCTATACAAGCTTTGTGTTTCCACACAGTCCAGTGGTCTTTTTCCAATGAAGATATTTTGACATGTCAAAGTCAGAAAATCACTTTAAAAAAAAACTTTGTTATTGCTACATTTCTGATACAGATACATGAGCTTTACGTCTCACAGAGCAAGTGAGACGTACGTTTTACTTACGTAAGTGTGATCCAGGTTATTGTTTTATAGCTGGTTTAACAACACCCACAGCACAGTAGTGAATAGGATAACCTCCTTTCCATGCAAATCATTTCAACATTCAAACAGTAAAAAAGAAGAAAAACATTTGACTCCTACTGTAGCAAAGCTTTACTGAATCATGATCAGGTATTCCAGAAAAAAATAAGTTTATATAAAATTGCATTTGAGACGTCACAATCTGTTTTTTTCCAGTCAGTTTCCTACTTCTTTTGTAATTAGAAAACACCTCAATGCAGAAATCTTCTCAGTGTGTAGTAACAATACTGCCAACATAATTTTCAAAAAATATATATAAATCTACTTCATATCTACAGCCAGCTGATGCCATTATACTGACAATACATCATAACTGTACGCTACAACACTTCTGGACAACATGTAATATTTGAACAATTACACTGAGTAGTAGCTAGCATAAATAACTGTCACTGCTAAGAAGACATCGTAAAAACAGTCAGCTTCCCTTGTTCAAGAATGAAATATAATGAAAAAAACTACAGACATAACTTGAATGAGGGTCCAGACTTATGTTGGATGGGGTAATGAGATGAAAAAAAAAAACCTAAAAAATAGCATGTAGAATTAGGCCTCAATTTCACGATCACAATATCATGTACAAAATCTGATTTTAAGATATTTCACAGGTTTACCTCCAGTTCCAAACTATAACAGCAATTGAGAATGTAACAACTTGTACACCTTTTTATTCTGTGGCATCTCCAGCATTCTCAGATGAGACTATTTGAATACATTCATTTCTATAAGGCAGGGTAGTAACTGCAGCATGTTAATACCAGGAGCCATGTTCTACTGTATAACAAGGTCAGTCTACTGTCTAAAATGAATTCAGATATCCAGTTAGGTAATAAAAGGTTGTCAAAAGTGTCGATACTTTGATACGTGTTTAAAACGATACGATCTCTGTAAATTATACATTTGATAGCATTGAAAGTACCGAAGCTAGCTATATATATATATATATATATATATATATATATATATATATATATATATATATATATATATATATATATATATATGAGATTTTCAGCCCAAGGTTGCACAGATGAAACAACGGTAAAGAAAATAAACTGGTCCTCAACCTGTGGCTGTTACGGCATTCTCTCCAGCAACATAAACAAGTGAAGCATCAAAAAAAAAAAAAAAAAAAAAAAAATGAAAAACTACTAAAAGAAATAATGACATATAATGTGTAGGCCTGCAAGGTAGTGAACATATTTAAGAATAGTAAAAACAATGTTAATTGATGTTTTACATTTTTACAAATGTGTTTGTATGTATTTAGTGACTTTTTCTGTAACAGCACTGTGTGCAGGTTGTTACTAACAAAAACAAAAAAAAAGGTAAATAAAAGAATTATCCTGTTGCCTTGGTATTCAAGTATCCCGTTGCCTCGTTTCTTTATACTAGTATTGCATCGAAATTTAAAACTCTGGTTTTGTGAAAACAGTACATGTACTCCAAAAACTGGAAACAGTGTCCACCTCCAGGGATCATCGTTATTAAAAGGTTTTAACAGCAATTGAGCCGCCTTTTGCATTTACCTAGCCAGTATAGAAGTTAAAAGTAGTGTGAATGAGTCTGTCACAGGTAGAGCCAGTGATTTTAAATAAAAACAGAGAATCACATTTTAGAGAGAATGGTAAAACTTCAACTTCATCATTGTGTAGTCATCTTTCTCTCAAAATATTAAAACATCAAAGAAGAGCAGGATAATAAAAACATCAGTTGAAAAACCAATGTAGTCCTCTCTATTGTCATCCATTGCACACAAAAAAAAATGATTTTAAGGTCCAGTGTTGCAAAAACTAATCCAGTAAAGTGTTCATATCCAGTGGTTGCCAACAGAAGACTGACATGTAGTAGTGACTAGGTTTTTAAAAAGGACAGGACAGTATCATATCCACATTTCATCATGTTAAGAGTCCAGGGCTTTTTATCTCTTAGACTCAACATTTTTAGTCACTATCTTTCTCTTTTTTTTAATAGCTTTTTCTTTTTAGTCCTTCATCCAGTGTACTTCAGCAGCTCTACATGCTGTGTGATCTGTGCGTGTACACAAAAGCTCAGAGTAGCAACGATCCAGTGGTGTGAATCACCAGTGATAAAACAGCAAGATTCAAAAATGGGGGAGGAAAGCAGCACTAAAAGAGACAACCTACTCTTGGAGTCGTAAGTCTCATGCTTTTACGCAACGTACCTTACAGTGTAATCCCATTCTCTTGTGTCAGTCCCAACTTGCCCTTTGTAGCAAACAAGTTGAATAACAAGACTTTTTATCACCTGTCATCTACAAGGAGATGGTGCTAGGTGCTATGAGAGAGTGAGGTTTGGTCGACTGGATGGATTAAGTAAATTGCAGGTCACTGACAGTGAACTCATGCAGGAGATTCCCAAGTTAGGTGTTCTTAAGATGGCAATACTGGAGCTACGTGTTTGTTTGAACTGTTCTACAAAAACTAGTCTTTGTGTCAAACTGTAATCGTATTTCTAATATTTTCCTGTCTACTTAGTTCAGTTTGTTCACTCTGTTTGTCAGTGTTGGTGAAATTAAGTTTGTTGTGTTTGTAAGCTGCCTCTTCCCTGGTTCCACTTTCCTCTTAGCCCTCAGTGTTCAGCACACCTGGCCCAGCTTGTCTTGTGTGTGGATGGGTGAGGGGGTGAGGTGGGGAAACGATCAGGGATTTGAATGTGATGGCTCCTCCTCATTTCTCCATCAGAGCTCAGTGGTCAGGAGACCTCTGGGTTTGGCTCCATCGTCCGAGGCTGGCTGCCGACCCACAGTGCTGCGGGACACACGAGTGGAAGGATGGCTGCATCAGAGACAGAGACTACTTTGCTGGTAAAAGCATTGAAACATACACTTTCATGTTGACTGAGACATAAGGAGCATGTGGGTCCTAACTGCTCTAAAATAAATGAATTCAATTGCTGCGTTCATAAAAACACACAAATATCAGGCGTAATTAGATATTTTGCAACCTCTGATGAGACTCCTCTAGGATGAGCAACATCTGCAGTGACTAGCTCTATTTTACAGACAGAAATAATGTTGACGTCTCAAAGGGATTTCATGACCAAGCAAAAATTACAAGTAGGGCTGGATACCGAATTCAATACTTTTTAGGCACTGACTGAATTGCCTCTAAAGTGTTGCACAGCTCAGTAGTAGGAGTAGGAGCTGAAAAAATAGATAATAAAAGATGTGTGCCTTAATATTGTATTTTCTTTTTGTTTTATAAAATTGGTATCAAAACAAGTATCGTTTAGGAACAGGGACTGAATATTTTTGAATGATACCCAGCCCCAATTACAAGCGATTCACCTCAAACTCTTTTGCACTGGGGATTTCAGCTAAAGCAAGGCATGTCCCGGCTCCATCAGCAGGGGTCAGCATACTACCAAGCTTGCTTTAAAAACAAGCTTGAAGTGCTTTGGGTTCAAATCTCAAAGAATTTTACCTGGCAGAGATCGTGTTACGTGTGTGAGCGAGGTGGGGGAGGACTGGGGTGAGAGCTGCTCCCCCATCTGCAGGGAGAAGAGGGTGGACCTTAGCGGGGGGGTCAAAGTCGAGCACGCCGTTAGTAAGGACGCCAGGAGGCTGCATTAGAAGGGGACGAGGGAGAAGGAAGCAGGTCATTCTCTACACAGCCTCTACATCAGCCAAAGTGAATTAGCATCTATTCAAGTGCATATGGAAAAATAAATACTGAGCCTTGTATCACCAGTTTCAGGACAGTGAATGGACAGAAATTAAAATAAATAATTATACATGAAAACCTTCTAAAACATTTCATAAGAACATGTGAGGCAACAAAGCCAGATAGACAGTTGAACAGGAGAAAAGTTAGACAGGTAGTAATAGAGATTGATCACTCACAGCAGTTGTAGGAATGATCCAGCGAGGTGTGATAAGAGGCTTGGGCACTGGTGGTAGCTGGGAGACGATCAGAATAATGTAGTCACACTATATTGACCATACTTATTGATGGACCCCAGATCACTGATACAGGTTTACTTCAATAGATTACATAAAAGTACCAAATTAAGTTTCATTTTCAGTTGTTTCTTTCACATTTCTTTGTTGTATTATGCGAGTGTCAATCTACAGTATACATTCATAAATGTTGTGAATATTTATCATTACTAACAAATTAAATTCCTGGCTTTAAAAGGAATGCCATTACACTAAAGCCTTGTAGCGTTGGAGTCATGTCATGAAGACATGGGTTTATCATTTCTGAATGAGGGTGAATAAGTGATTGTTGCAGTCCAGTTGGGTGGCTGGATTGATTTAGTCTCGAGTCCAAGCTCAGTGGTTTACTTCCTGTAATGGCCAATTTTTCCTTCCTAGTGTTGGGCAAGTCAATAAATATCGTCCCCTTACAAAAAGGTGCTTACACAAATATATTCAGGAATGCAGGAGTTCTCCACATCTGATAGGACTGGGACTTACCATAGGAGTTGGATCGGTGAAATCAATCAGGTTGTCAGACAGCGGGGCGGTGTTTTGCAGGTCAACTTCCTCTGCTTTAACCTGCAGAATGACACAAACACCTTTTTACAAATGCTGTATTAGGCAGTGTTCACATAGGCCACACAAGCAGCAGGGTGCAATAAATACATCTTTATTAAACAGAAACTCCCTTAGGTTGAAGAGCTGACACAGTAAGACAGTGGAGCTTCTCACACAGTGTATTGTAGGAACATTCTTATCAGTACAGTCAGGAATGTAGATCATCTGGTATAGTCACCTTTCAGTCCATCTGTAATAATAAAATGTGTGCCTTTTATGCGAGTCAGATCAGATAGATAATAGGATGGATGTGTGAAATGTACCTGTACCCTCATAACGGGTAATAAATTCAATATTATGAGTTACTGTACATGGTATGGCTGGGTACCAAATTCAATACTTTTAAGGCATTGACCAAATTGCCTCTAAAGTATCGAGTATCCAAAAATTCAATACCCAATTTCAATACCTAAGGATTAAATAATCAGTGTCAGTGAGCCAATAAGCACCCAGCATGCTTCTACCAAGATCTAATAATGTTTGTGATTGGCTGTCTAACTTTACACGTCACAGACACGCAGGAAAAACTCTACGGTACTCACGTAGTAGGAGCTGAAAAATAAATAAAAAGATTTGTGCCGTAATGTTGTAATTTCTTTTCGTTTTATAAAATTAGTACAGAAAAAGTATTATTTAGGAACCGGTATCAAAGTCACGGTATTGGTATCGGTATCGAATACCCAGCCCTAGTACACGCCGTTAAAAAATCCAATAGAACAATAGTAACAGTGTAACATGTGTAAGGGCGTAAAGGATTCATTGCTACAATTTCCATGGTAAGCAATGTAAATGCCCCACAATAAGTAATGTGACTATTAATAATGATGTTACCTTTGGTGCCATGCTTTCGCTGGCAGACTCAGAGGGCATCTTGGGAACAGAGGGGATTCCATCTTCAGCTAGCCTCTCGACACTGATGAACGGAAAACAAGAGAAATAAGAGCAAAGGACAGAACATTTCAGGTTTGTGTTCCTTGCAGAAACATTAGCAGAAATGTATTCCAAGTTCCTCAACCTTAAGTGGTATAACAAACATTTCATCGTTACATTTTTCTTGTTCATAGGAGTCAAGAAATCCCTTAATTATCGGAACCTATCACACAGCACAAGGTAAGGTCTTCAAATTGTTTTTTTTGTGCACGACCAACAGTCCAAAACACCAAGATATTTTACACTGGTATTAAACATAGAAAAGCTTGATTTTGCTAGATAAATTATTAATCATCAAAATTGTTCTTAATTGATGTTTTACATTACATGTCACTTGGCTGACGCTTTTATCCAAAGCGACTTTTGAGTGCTTTCAACCCTGAAGGTTCAAACTCCAGACAAGAAGTAGTAAGTGCAAGTACATTAGCTTTAAATATGCAAAGCTACAAAGAGCCATATGACACACACACAAAGATGGATTATTGTGAATTGTTTATTATATTTGTTTAATGTCCTGTTAGGGGGAACGCAGGCCTATATACATTTATACAGTGAGGATACAGGAACTGTGTAGTGAAGGAGCCCCTGAAGGAAAACAGTGGGTACTGTAATCTGAGCGCACCCCCGTTTTTACTCTCTAAACCCCATCTTTAGACCCTTACTTTGAACTATTTTCTATCCTCATTTATTCATCCTTTTTTAATCTGAATGGTCAAAGACCTAACAGCTGAAGTAGGTTTAGTGAACGTGATCATTACATAAGGTGTGTTTAAAGTTATAGGGACAAAGACGTATATCAATTTACTGCATTTTAATCTGGACAGTATAGTAATTGATCAATGACAACACTACTATGTAGGTAAAGGTTTTCACTAAATGTATTGTTTTACTTAAAGAGAGAAAACAAAACAGATATAATATGAGTCTGTCCTCTTAGAAAGATTAGGAATCTGCAGCTACTGTCAAAAGGTCCCTCCTCCGCTAATCTATTCTCTCAGTTTCTCTCTCTCTCGCTCTTTTGTTTTCTTCAGCTACAGTGGGAACAGTGAATGCATGCAGAATTATGCTGGTAGTGTACAGTTTTTACTTTACACCTACAAAGTAACACATTCTGTACATACAGACACACAGACTGACCTGGCCCCTGCTGATGAGACCAGTGAGGCTGGCTTGAGCAGGTCCCGGGAGTCATGGATGTCAGAGCGACCGCTAACGGACAGAGACGAGTTACTGCCCATTCGCCCGGTACGCACCTTCAACCTGGAAAAAGACAGTGCATGTTAGGGGTGTAAGAAAAAAATCTATACATTTGAGTATCGCGATAGTTTTTAGTTTACGTGCAGAAATATTCATGTAAGACAGTGGTTCACGTTTATGTTGTGTTTAAACCCCCTACCGCTAGATGGCTCTGCTGAGACACAACACTAGTGTCCTTGCCTAACAGTGCCTAGCAGGGCCTGACTTTTTGCTAGAAGCTAACAATGTAGCTATGGCTGAACTTTGGCCTACTTTAGCATATACAAATGTGCTCACTAAGAACCTGTGAACCACAATCCCAGACTGGCAGTTTGATTTTCTGTGTACCGAATTGTTTACCTAAAGTAAACTTCTTTGACTTTTATGCACATGTCTTTTTTTAAATATTAGTTTTTCTAAAATTATACTTTAAAAAAATCCCAATACATCACCTTACGCACAGTATCGAAATATATTGCAACATATTGAATCGTGACCCATGTATCATGTATCAGCCCTAGTGCATGTTCTTGTTTTATGCCAGTGATTTTGTCTTTATGCAATTTCTGCATAAAATATTTGAAGAAAAGAAAGAAATGGGATCAAATTCAACATGAATCCAGATTTGAATAGGGTACAGGGAAGGAGGACATTGGGAAAAAGATAACATTTGAAATAGATTTTAACAAATAAAAAGCAATCTAATGTGGCTCATTCCTCCTCTATCATCCCGAGCCAATGGCTGCCTCTGACGCAAGACAGCGACAGCGGATTTGCTTGACAATCTGTGGAGCCTTGCTTGTAAGAATGAGCTGCAGGTGATGTAATGTTTTGAGCCACGCTAATAATCCTCATGAATATTCAAGTTGGTAATCAGCTCTTGCAGCAGGGAGTGCTGAGATTGGCTGAGACAATGTGTTGACAGTTGGCACGACTCAGAAAGATGGAGGAGGAGGAGGAGAAGGGAAAAGACCCAATTTCAAGACAATGGAGCATGAGTGAATGGCTTTTCTCCTGTTCATGGTTGCTCTGTACTGACTGACTGTACTGTACTGACTGCTTTAAAAGGAGAAGAGATTTTCAAAATGCAGGATGCTGCTGAAAAAAGAAAATAAACCCCCAAAATATTTTGCATGCTTCTATACATTTTGGGAGCCTTAGCAGAAACACATCTATTGTTTTCCTTTATCATTTCTAACATTCTAAGTGTAATTTAAAAAATATTACTTTTTTAAAATTAACAAATTAATTATAATTCTATATATACAGACTTTTAAAGACATATTTTTTTAAAATTAGTTATTCCAGTGTGGTCATACCTGGCAGAGGCCTCCTGCAGGTTACAGTTCTTATCTCCAACAATTACGACGTGTTCCTCCAAAGATCCCTACACAGGAACAGAGAGAGAAAAAGAGAGAGAAAAAGAGAGAGAGAGAGAGAGAGAGAGAGAGAGAGAGAGAGAGAGAGAGAGAGAGAGAGAGAGACTAATACAGATATGCACCTCCATCTCTCGTGATAGCAGAATAACATCACAACTATTACATTAACATAGATGTTTTCCACATTACTGATCTACTGTAGCTGTGATGACCTCATTCTGCACACAGACACAGACTCTTAGGGCTTGCAAGGGCTGGTTTGAAAGTCAGAAATCCTAGGCCCTAGCTGATTGCTATTATTTCATATACAGTACATGAATAAATAGCAGTATTTTTTTAATTTCCTAAACCAATTAGAAGCATCAAAAGGTGCGAATACCCAGCACTAAGAGTACATTTGTTAAACCAATTCACCCTTCCCCCCATGTGTTCAACCTATCAAAATAAGGTTAATTAAAGTGTGTGTGTGTGTGTGTGTGTGTGTGTGTGTGGGTATTGGTAAATTGGTAATTTTCCTCACTTCAGTTTCACTGTCCATTCACCACATTTCCACTATCTGGAAGTCATTTTCTAAAGCGTTGTAATTATTTAAGTTGATATCATAATTGAATTTGAGTTATAAGCTAAGGGGTTAACGGCGCAGACCATGAACACAGTTCCACTGGTTCGAGTCCGACTGGGGACCTTTGATTTCCTGACATCTCTCTGCTTACAACTCTATAATCTCGGCAAAAAATGACCCCCAAAAATATTATTGTATATATAATTCTTTAGAAATAGAGATTTGTTAAATAAATCAATCAAATAAAAAATAAAGAACTGCCTTGACACAGTTCTAAACATGTTCATTGGCCTTTTACACCTTTCAAATCTGTGATCACTACACAATACATTGCATCCAGTTTGGTGGGGTCTGTTCCTCACCTTGAGGGCAGCAGCCTCAACTTGTGCTTTCAGGATGTTACTCTTCAGATCCTCTGGGGTGCACAGTGGAGTGACAACTGGACTACTGCCGGTACTGCTCAGACCACACTTCTCTGTGAGCTTCACAACATCTTCCTGTTGGAGCAGGGTCGGTTGGGGCACACACATCCCATGCAAAAAGAAGAGAGAACAATATCGTTATCACTTCTGAACAAACCAGACAACATACTATGCTATCCCTAGTGTAATTTCTACTTTGGCTTGGACCAACTACAACATGTCTTTATCTAGAAGGCGACAACAAGTAACAAATACCCACCTGATTATTCATTACCATATTGACATTGATGTTATTTTTTGGAGTACCAAGAAGCGGACTGCTCTCCAACTCCAGCTGCTTCAGACGAGCTGCTGCTTCTGGAGAGACAACGTTAAACTTGAATACACAACTGCATTGTAATCTTTCAGTGCATGCACAGTAAAACACACACATTACAAATTTATTTTAAAGAATATAGTAAGAAAATTCTAATTAAATCACGTGTTATTTACCATGCCACCCTTTTTTCAGTATACTCCTCTAGAAGTTCTCTCTTGTTTACTTATAATTGACATCATCAGCTCTGGGGTTTGACAGATGTAACGTTAATGTCAGAACTAACATAAAAATGTGAGCAGAAGCAAAGTAAATGTATGAGATGGGAGTGAGTGTGAGTGGTAGTGCCAGTGTCTGACACATTGTCACTGTACCCTACTATCCTGCCAAATACATTTTCATACATTCTAGGGATACTCACGGGCTTACAGTGGTTTATTTTAAAGATTTTTCCCATAAACATTTTAACTGTCACTCTGAATTTACTTTATGGTACACTAGGTTTTCTGTAGTCTCACCAGCGAGGCCGAGAACATCTTCCCCGGTGACACTGGGGGTAGCAAAGGCGTTGCTTGGCCCAGCCTCGTCTGTAGATGCCACTGTGGAAACGATGGGAGCCCTGAGAACATCATCAATGCACGTCTCCATCAGGTCAGCAACCATGGGCAGACTAAAGACAGAAACCAGGAGGAGGGGGATATGAAAGAAGCAGCAGCTCAAGATGGTGGTTTACAAATAATCATGTTTAAATATCAACACAAACAGAAACAATGAGGAGATAATGCAAGTGTTACACCAAAACTACAACCAAATAAGTCAGAATTATACAGCTGTACAACTTACCTGCAGCATACATTAGGCATGAATGGACTCCACAAAGAGGTCAACTGGCCCATGATGATATATCAGAGGATATTTTAGAATAACTTCCCATAAAGAAAAATCACAATAAATCAAATAAAAACATGAAAATATGATAGAATGTCCATTTAGGCCACTGTGGAAAAATATCTGGAAGTCTCTGGCCAAAGCAAATCATGTAGGTTCATAGGTGCTCTGGTGGGTTTGGAAAGAATAGCCATGCATCCACCATATTTAGAAATAATAATAATTAAAAAAAATAAAAATAAAAAAAAATAAAACTTTGTTATGAGGAATACAAGAAAGTAGAAAGACACTTCCTGTTCTTTCTACCACAAATATATGGGACCTGTGTCCAATAGAGGAAAGCTCTTAAAAAAAAATAACATTGCTGAAAAGGTCTTCTCAAGAGGTAAAGAAGCAGGATTTAGTCCATGGAAATAAGTCTTCAAAGCATGCAATAACTTTTGTTAGATAATAAATGTGGTGTAATATTCTTAGAATTTGAAACGACCTGAAGCAAAACATTTGATACATGGATTTTGGTAGAAGCTCTTCCAGCAGCCCTGGAATTATAACCTCATATTTCTGTAGCCTGAAGACACAGTGAAACATGAGAAGTATATATTACTACATACACCCTGCAGAGAACAGAAGCTAAAGCACATCACACACAAAGATGTAAAGAAAAGTACAATTCTGTGCCTGGAGACGCACAAACCAAATGTATAGGAACACTCCCACATGTTAAGTAATCCATGACGGAAACTCGTGTGATTAATAAACAATGCACTGTGTAATGTATTTACACTGAAATGCACCACATGCAAAGTTGAGAGACTTCATTGGGAGATTTCCCCAACTACCCCAAAAGGTTCAAAGCATTAAAAGTAGCAGCCATTATCTTGTCATGTTCAATCCTATAAGTAGCCTCTGGTGTCCATATTTCCTTTGTTACTGCGCTTCATAGTTAACAGCAACAATTTACTAACCCTCTAGCGTGGGGCTAGCATTTTTAAATGGTATTTATTATGTGTTCGACAGCTAAGGTACAACTCGGTTGATAGCAAAAAAGATACACAATATTAGATTTTCCATACTGACCAAGAGCCCAACAGCCTGGCAAGGTTTCTCTAACTGTGTATAATGTAGTGTGATAAAAGTAGCAAAGCGATCAAACACACATACAGCTACATGTATCAAGAGCAATCCTTTCTTTATTTTCTGTAATGATTTTAAACATACAGCTCAGAAAGATATACATCCTCAAAGCTATGTTGTAAACATTCAACTAAGCAATAATATTATGAAATCATCTTCAAATCATCTTCATTGGTTGAACTGTGTTGTTGTACAGCGGTGTAGTTAAAAGGCCCAGACACACAGAGCCGACGGCCAAACGTCGGCAGAAAAGGCAGTTGGACTGATCAGTCTCCCCGAATTGGCAAAAAAAAGTGCCTCGGAACACACCAAAGCAACGAGACGCAATACGTCTCCATAACAGCAGGCGGCGCTAATCTGTATTGTCACCCAAAAATGAAAACCGGCAGCTGATTGGACGAACGCGTCACGTGGGTCTGGTTTCTCCGGAAATTCAAAGACAGACTGTCATGGTGACTTGTTCAGAATACGATCTCATATTGTACTAAAATAGTTCACCGAAACGTGTTTCTGAAAACATTTTAAGCGAGAAATAGGCCATGCAGTTGCTGAATCGGTCTTCATTTCAAATCAACAAAGGTTAAAAGATTTGTCAGATTTAGAGACTCTAGTCACGCTCAATCCGCTCCCCATTTCCAGGTTAGCACTCTACCAATCAGATGGATCATTTGAGTCCGACTGCCGACAGTGCCCGCCACGCCGATTATACATGTCAAATCGGCCAAAATGAAGGCCGACGGCCCCTCGGATAGACGACGGCACGGAACACACGGAACAGACTCGAGTCACTGACCTCGCCAGACTGTCCAACGGCGGATTATTGGCTCTGTGTGTCCGGGCCTTAAGGTGTAGGTAAGCATTCAGTGATTATCAACTTCTACACATTGCTCTTTATGTATCAGCCAAGCCCATCATTACCGTGGTGGTTGAGTCATTTCATAATAACCCTACACCACTGCAGTTGTGTTCAAAAAATAAACAGATAAACAATTTCCATTCGATTGTGATTCACGTTTGGAAATTTTAATGAAATTATGCTTGATGGATTTCTCGCCAGAAGTTGGATGAGAAGGTCAGTGTTATTTTTTAAGTAGGCCTGCATGATTAATAGTTACAAAATTGCGATCTCGATTCACCCGTTCGTGATTTAATTTTTAAATGACTACGATTTTTTTTTTTTGTCATTTTCGGCCTTTATTTTGATAGGACAGCTGAAGACATGAAAGGCAAGCAGTTAAAGAGTGTGCTAAGAAATCATTCTGTTTTTGATACTGTACTTAAATTGGCAATTGACAAACTCCATTTCTCTAGAGACTGAAGCTTGTTGATTGACACGTTTTAATTATGTAACGACATGTTCAAGGAGTTCAGATAGAGCCTGTATCAGGGCCATATTTAGTTCAGTGTGTTATACGTCACTATTTTTGGTAACCTACTTTACTTAAATGGCCACTATGTACTTTATTTTCTTTATTCATTGAAGCCTCTATGTTTACAGGCTTGTGGTGATGCGCAATGTGCTATAGGTGCCAAAAGAAAATCTATGTTTGGTACTACCAATTTGTTTTGTCATGGTTCATGTGTGCAATAAACATTACACTTTGTGATAAAAGAAATCGTGACAGAGAATCGTGATATCAATTCTAAGCTAAAAAAATCGTGATTCATATTTTTCCCCGAATCGTGCAGGCCTAATTTTAAGTAAAGTCCAGGATATGTTTAGGCTGGCTTAACACTGGAAGCAGGGACAAACAAATAACTTCCAACAAAAGACAAAAATGTGTCTTCCATCATTTCTAAAATGTGTTCAACACACAAGAAACTGTGGAAATACAACAGATTCTGATTTTTTTTTGGAATGCACATTTGACAGAGCGAAAGTAACTCTTTTCTCCTGCTTCTGTTTTGTTGTGCTAAACTAGGCTAAAAACCTCTCAGACACATTTTTACAGACAAGAAAGATACTATTGACCTTAACTAATTTTAACATATTGACCTTCTTATCCAACTACCTTTTAAAACAGAGCAGCAGATCCATTAAATGTGCACAGATTAAATACAAAATGGAGAAAATCTTATTATTATATAAAAATCATTTTATGGAACTAATTAATACAGCAAGTGTTTAAAATATTATGTTATTACACAATATTACACTTTTAAACAATTTTGAGAGAATGACAATGGGATTTGAAGAGGCCTATCCTTCCAGGAACAACGTGACCTATTGTTTCCTTGCACAGTCGAGAGTGGAGTTGAATTATTAAGCCAATGATACCATCTCAGCCCAGCCAGCCAGTTTCACCATGAGGTTAAGAGTGAAGGACAGGGGAAGGAAAGGAGAGTGGAGAGACACAAAGAAAGTTTAGAAGGTAACAAAATGGAGAAAATGGGAGAGAAAGAGGGGGAAATGTAGGATAACTTTTTAAGATTTGCCACTGGAGCAAGGGTCAAGGAGAAATGGAAGGAAATGCAGGGATTGACTGAAACATGACAGAAAAGGGCAGTATCAAGTGTGAGGGGTGTCAGTCTGTGAGGGGTGTTACCAAACAGAATATGTGCTACTTTGAACAGTTTGAGTTGAGGAATGTTTCAGTTAATAAAAAGGCATTCACACCAAATGTGTCCTTCCATGTGGAACAGTCACTTCCACAAATACCAGAAGTGTTTTATGTCACTGCTGAGCCATTCCCATTTATTAGTGTGCTGTCCAATTCATGTCAGTGCAGAGGGTGAGACCGTTGTCAGTTCATCGGATCTGTCCAACTTCTTGGGGGGAGCTTTGATGAGACATGAAGCAGTAAGGGTGGAGGGAAGAGGAGACCTGAGGAGAACAGGGTGGAGGGAAAAGACAAGGGGAAGGGGACAAACAGGAGGGGGATGTAAAGAGATGGAGGGTGAGTGAGAGTGTAGGTAAACCAAAAGCGTGACTGGCGGGGGAGAGGACGGGAAGCACTGAATGAAAACAGCTAAGAGGAGAGGGAGATTGTATGCAAATGAATAAGGGAGAGAGATAACACAGAAACAGCTAGTATAACAACAGGTATAAAGAAAATAGCAAGAGGGTAGAAGTGGAAGAAAATTGGGACAGCTGACAACATGAGTCAGAGAGAAAAAGCTTCATTTTAAGTGTAATTCCTTGACATGTAGGCTAACACTGCCTTGCATGTATGAAAAACAGGGTTCCTTGAAGATTTCATTTCTGCAGTCAAACTAAGAAATTCTGTCATAGGAAACCCTTTTTTTTTTTTTTTAAGAGGCTTGGCAAGGAGAAATGATTAAAATGTAATTTTAATGGACAACATGAATAAATAAATAAGGCATTCAAGGTTGTGAAAAGCCTGGTAGTGCCAGGATACTGAATAAACCATGCAACTTATGGTACATTGCTTCTCCTACACCGTACACTAGTGTGCATTTAACATACCTGCAAACTCAGAAGAGCTGAAAAAGGTGACACATCATAGGACCCCCCACCCCAAATAAAAACTCTTCCGATCTACACGATTCACGTGGATGACATTTTCCCATTCAAAACGGCGATTTTCGACTAGTTTGCAGGTATGATTTAAGTGTGCCGTGACAAGTGTTGTGACATGTACACTTGAGTTAAGTGAAGTTGACTGGAGGTCTCTGGAGCAACAGTGACCTGGCTTTGCACCTCCATCGACTGAGGTCTGATGGCCTATGTCAAATCTGCGTTTATATATTCAGTGCCGAGGCCCTGAGCCGGAAGCTGTAATTCATGATGACAGCTCCACTGGGAGCACAAGAGGCAAGGGAGCATACAGTTTCCCATTGCTGCTGTAAAACAGTGATTAACCTGATGATATTTGACTAGATTTACAGCAGATGAACTTGTGACCTTACCTATTTTCCATATACTCTCTTGTTAGCGATGGAGAATAAAAAAGTGATGAATTTATTCCAATGGCATTAATAATCTAAGAGTTATCTACTCTCACTTCTGATAATGGAGTAGAGAAAAGAATGAAGAAGTGGAGTAGCTTACAGGAAAGAAAGGATCAGAGAGAAGGCAACAGATACAGACACAGCAGTACATGACATCTTAAAACAGAGAGAGAATACAGATGTTTGCTGATTCCTCAAAGTGAACGTTTAAAAAAAATAAAAAAAATCAAACATTTCAAATTACAATTGTTCAATTAGTATTGGTTAACATTTCACTTTGGTTCAGAACTGTTTGATGCTGTTGCACACATCTGAATAACATTATTGGTTAACTGTTTCCACTTAGTAGAGAGATAGATAGATAGATAGATAGATAGATAGATAGATAGATAGATATTAGTGCTGTCAAAATAACACGTTAATTTTTATTAATTAATTTGAGAAAATTAATTATTCCGGTGCCACTGATATGTCTGCGCTTCTCTCGGATGCTCTGAAACAGACGTTACAGGCAACAGAAACACCGCTGCACATGACGCTAGTTAACACTATACTCAACAGCAGCTAACGTTAGCCTACCGCTAGCTAGTATCTGGTATCTAGTATCACGGTTACAATGCTGACAGCTAACGCTAAACGGTGTAAAGTGTGACTGTGTTTTACTGTAGAGAGGATTCAACACCGGTATGTAACAATCTGCAGCTGCCATTGTCGGAAAAACACAGACGGTGCGTTCAATGAAACTGGTAACCTGCAGCCTCGTGGTGCATCCAAAGTTGTTGTTAAAGGCCCTTTTCCAATCTGGTGGTTGTTTTTCTCATTCAACAGCTATTTACTAGTGAAATAAGTTATTGTTATTACATTATTATTAAATATTTAATTTTGACCATATGACCTTGGCAATAAACAAGCCATTATTTTAATGTTGCAGACTGCTGTTTAGTAGCCTATCCTTCTTCCCCCCCCCCCCTTTTTAACTTAAAAAGTATCGGTTAAGGCACCGGGCAAACATTATGTAAGTGATTCATTTAGATTAATTAATCACAGAGTATGTAATTAATTAGATACATTTGAATTGATTGACAGCCCCACACACACACACACACACACACACACACACACACACACACACACACACACACACACACACACACACACACACACACACACACACACACACACACACACACACACACACACACACACACACACACACACACACACACACACACACACACACACACACACACACACACACACACACACACATATCAGCATTAGGGCATCATATCACTAGTTAGCATGTATGAGCAATAGGCTTAAGCATGTTTTTTTTATTCCCTTCTGTGCTTAGTAAAGTTGGAGAATGACAGGCAGAGAGATAGAGGAGTTTGATTGCTCATTTTATCAGGAGAAGAAGTGAGGTTTATAGTTCTCCATGCAAAATCAACAGTAACATTGAACTAAAAGCAAGGCAGAACAAAGAGGGAGGAGAAAGGGAAGATCACCAATGATTAGTCTGAAGTATTAGTGGTATAGTCTCTTTCAAAGCATCCTCCTCCTGTCCAATGAGTCAACTGTAAACTGTTGCCATGGCTTGACAGCACAACAACAACAACAAGAACTCAGAGGTCATTTCAGTATGATAGCTCATGCTGCTAAAATACACAAGAACTTCTGGTGCTTGAGTCGGTGTTGGAAAAACATATTTTTTAATCATTGGATACGTTTCTGAAGGCTTTAAAACATGGCCACAATAATAATACTGAGCTACCACAGAGCAATGTGGGCATGGCCCTGGTAGGTATTCTCGAAACAAAACAGTAGTTCTACTGGGAAAAGTAATCGGGTTTAAACACACTTAAAACTGACTAAATGGGAGGTAAATTATAAGAAGCCCAAGCTTTCCACAAAATTAATCGAGTGCGTTCTAAAGGACATTGCAAAAAAAGTTTGAGAGGAGGATACAGGATACTTGTGACCTGTCAAGTGGATACTTGACAGGTCATCACTCGGTCTATGCTCTGGCCCTAGGGCTGGGCAATATGACCGTATATATCGTCAAAACAATATCAAAATGCCTGTCGTATATCATTTTCTATATCGTTTCTATTGTGATGGCGCAAAACCATTGGCTGAACTGCATTACGGCAACATTTTACGTCATTTGGACAACACTTAACATTCAGATCCCTCCGCGTTATGTTCATTTTGAACAGTGAAGTTCTTGATAAAATAAGAAGATACTCTTTACTTTTCATTCAGTCAAGTATTTAATTCACACAGGATTATATAAAAATAGTTAATAGTTATTGTATATAGACTATTTATTTAATGAATTACCAGAAAGCATGCCATTTCGTTATCATTATTAAAATATGAATGATCTATATTGGGATAGAAGATTGTGGCCATATCACCCAGCCTTAGGCCCTATCCAAGGTGGGGTCTATGCATCCTGTTTTTCAAGGTAATAAATGAAGAAAAAAGGGCCCCTGGATGAATGATAGGCAATCCTCTTAGTACAACTGACCAGAAATGTACTTTACTAGAAGCAGGATCAGCCATAGCTGTAAATCTGAATGAGCTTTGATCACCAGAAGCCAGAGTAGTCTGATCAGGAAGTAAGAGCACCTACTTTACACCGGGGGAAAAGAAATGTAGGCAAGTATTGTTTTCTTACCGTCTCACTTCTAAAAACCTGAAATCCTTTTTAAGTCCTTAGCATCACTAATTATTTTGGCCATAAGCTGATTGGCAAACAAACTTTCACTCATCCTCAAATATTATAGTATTATTGTTAGAATGTCTTGTGAACCAGTTTACAGTTTAGAAGATAAATAAGGATTTAAAGAGGAGTAGGTGATTCACAGGATGCGTGACATTAGATAACTGAAAGTACAGATATCTACACACTGGAATGCACCAAAGTCTTGACCAGAACAGATCCAAAGCTAATCATCATTGATTCATGATGCCAAAAACTAGATACCAGCACAGCACCAAAAATCATACATTTATTTCCTGCACCGATTAGGTTGGCATGTCATGCTGATCAAAAGTAGACAGACCGCAAATCTCAGGAGACAATTCCATAGCAAGAAAACCCTTCTCCAAAGCCAAAATCAGAAAGCCCGCCACTGCACAGCGATTGATTGGTTAAAGCCAGAGCAATGGCAAGGTGAAGTGTTTGATCGTACCTACCTGGCCTGCCTCCAGACAAGACCATTTTGTCCTCAGTACATGTTAATACTGGAACACACAGGGGAACATTGCAGGTTTATAACAAAAGGAGGGTGTATACATATTTGTATGTACATTTGCTTGTTCATTCACACAAACAAGCATCACACAACACATGAAAACACATCCACAAATAGCAGGTTTATCCGAAACAAAAAAAGATTTATAGTATATGTATACACACTGCTCAGAGGCAGCAACTCTGACTGAAGAATGAGAGCCAGAAATACAGCATAACAGAGGAAACAATGAGCTATAAAATAGAAAACTACAAAAAAAAAAACAATAAAAAAAGGTATTAAGGTGCTGACACACTAGGCAAACGGCAACAAACTAGCGGTGACGAAAGCCGACTGTCTCAGCCAAAATGTTGCACTTGAACACACGGCAAAGACCAACTAGCACATAACGTTCTGCGGCTGCATGAGAGGAAATGATTCTTCATGACAGCCGGCAGCAGTAATCTATTCATTATTCAAAAAGGATAAAACAAACCGGATATACAAACCATTTCTATGATACATACAAGAAAACAGTGTTTGGCCGAATCAGGACAAGGTCTGTCTGCCTCACTCCCCGCCAGGAAGACAGCAGACGCCGCAAGATGGCTAGCTGCTAGCTAGCTAGTACATTTGCCCTCTTATGGAAATAATGTGCAAAAATAGATTTTTGAATAGTCAAAATCATTTCTGGCCAGTTTAGACAGCCCTATCATGTGTAGGATTGACCAGATGAGATGAAGATGAAAATGAAAAGAGCCTTCCGTGTGTGCCTTCTTGATTTCAGTGATTTGTTCTAATTTGCTCAAGCTAAACAGCCAATGAGAGGGATTCCTCTAGTGGCCTGTGTAGGACACACCACAAAAACCAGGGGGATGGATGTTTACCATGAGCCCAACTTGGAACGATGGCCGACCATGTTCGTGGTGTGTCAATACCTTTACGTGTGGTTTTGAGAAGAAGTCCGCTGAGTACTAGGACAGTTTATGTACATCAAATTAAAGGCAACACTGGAGAAATCCTTACAGAGTATGTCTACCTCTTCATCTATTCACTGCCTGTCTCTATTGGCTATTCACTCTGTCTCTTTCTTGAGCTTGAATCTGCCACCTGCCTGAATGTTGCACTGCTGCATTACAGTCTTATGCTATGTTCTGCACTCTTCTAAGACAAACAAATGCATGCAGACACACAAGTAACTACCTCCTTCCAGCCATTGTGTTTCTGAGAACACTTCCACATACACGTTACAAGGACATAGCCCTTATTGCACGCACACTCGCAAAAATAGAACATGCAAAGCATGGAAGGGACATGCAGGCACACTTAAAAACTCTCTTTCTGCCTTCCTCCCTCCTTCTTTCCTGCCTTCCCTGGTCACAGCAACACAGGTTCAGTAGATAAGCCATGTTAAGCCACTCTCATGGCATTAGACCATGAAGCACACACCTAGCTATCCACTTTGGCCGGCCCAAACTATCCATTCTCTATAAGGCTTATCCTCTTCAGGATTGCAACAGGCTAGAGCGTATTTAAACAAATATTGGGTGGAGTTTAAAAAAAAATAAAAAATACGCAAACGTTCAAAAGAACTGACTGAAAACTCAGGTACCAACCTCCTCTTTTCTCCTCCGGGACTCCTGGGTAGATTCTCGATTTCCATCGGCGCACAGGCAGAAGCAGCTACTGGGCTGACTGCAGGCACAGCTGACCAGGCACCTCTACTGGGAGAAGCCTGAAGGCCCAAAGGAAAAGAAAATATATGTTAGAGGGTAGGGATGGAAGTGGTGCAGAGATGGGCACAAAGAAGAATGAGATTGGAAGGTACTGACAATGTCGTTCAATGTGAAAACATCTACATTACTATTACTGGTCTTGTACCCTTGCCTATAGTCTTACTTAATGCCTTGGGTCTCATTTCTGAGTTCAAAACCTGTCTAAGAGTGTTGCTATTCTCCGTTTTGTTATCCTGTATAATGGAGGTAAATTTAAAATCCACACAGCAGTTTTGCTCCTCACCTTATTGCCTTTGCTAGAGCTGACGCCATTGTCTGAGGAAAGAACACTAAGCAAAGAAAGACATAGATATTGTATTTAAAGAACAAATAACAAACATCTTTAAAGAATTCTTAATATTGTATGAAGATTTATACTGTAAATAATTTAACTGATTTTCAGTGTTGTAGATGTACAATTTGATCAAATTCATTACGATTTTTTCCCCCATTATGCCCTTTTTTTAAGTTAAAGTCTACTAGGTTGTCCATTAGCCAATTTGCAAATCCCCATCGTTATAAGGCAGCAATGCTACGTCCTTTCAACACAGCTTTAAATATTGAAAATGCTTTGATGCCTCAAAAGGACCTGAACTGTCACAGTGTAGGTCTGTCAGTTGTGATGAAAAGTCATAGGAACGTTAATCATCACAATGCTTTAAGTCAACTGGTCCCATGACAGCTTGCCACTGAAATCTTTAGCCCACCCACACCCACATAACAAAAGGCCACTTTTGCAACAAGATTACAAGGCAAGGCCCTTTGGTGGAACTGAATGAACAGTACTTGATAACTGTAGATACATATACATGACAAATAGCTAAGCAATTTCCAGTACAAGCCTCTCCATTGCTGTTATTTATCGCAAATGACACAAGGTAACAGTATTACACAGCAGCAGTGCTATGACAATTAATGAACAAAATTAGATACAATTTCTACACAATTCAACTGATGTGGATGTGATCACCCTAAATTAAAGCTGTACAACAAGGAGAGGATCAGTGTACTCACTCCTGGGGGTGGTATGTTCCTGTAAAAACACAAACAATAGACCGTGAAAAGTATGTACTTATGCGCTTGCATTTTGAGATATAGATAGGAGAGATAGGCTGCATTTTCACATGGGCTTTGCCGTTATATGACTGTGTAAGTGTTGTCCTCACCTCGGTTCAGCATGGTCCTTCTGGAGTAACGTCGACTGGGCCTTCTCTCAAAGGAAGATGACCGCCTTGCCTTATTGGCCTTGGTTGTCTGATACTCTGTCTTTCCACTAGTCAACACAAAAACAAAAATGTATGTTAAACTTGCAAGGACATCGGTTTGTTCCCAGGGTCATACACTAATGGTAACCCTGATCAATGCAGGCCAAAGAATTAAATACAAGACACCTTTTCCTAATGATTTTGGATAAATCGAATTGTCCAAAAAACAAAAAGGCACAGCGGTGACCCCTGCTGAACTCTGGACCCATCCAAGCGATAACCTATTGACAACAAACCCTGTAACCTCTGTGTAAAACAAACATTACTGCCAATGCTTATCCAACTGGGTAATGTTTAAACACACACATGAGGAAACTAGCTGGCTAGTGCAGTATGTTGACATTGAGTGCCTGTCTTGTAACACTGCAAGTATTTGTGTGTACACACGTTTTTTTTTTGTATGTACAGATAATGATACTGTGCGGATTATCTCTGTTGGTATGTTCAAACACATAGCGGTACAGAAACAAACACATGGCGCTCTAAATTTGTGTCACTTAACTCAACAGCATTTCCCCATCCCCCGCCCCCCCCCAAAGTCTTCTTTTAAAGCAAGCCCAGCTGCATTTGTTTCCCACACTAATCTCAACTGCATTTCTCTGTCAGCTAGAAGTCACTAGTGCTCAGGATGTGCAGCCCAGAGCACACGGGAATGCTCACGCTGACCACACCAGATGTATTGATACACTCGAAATGCTGTTCTGCAAGACTACACATTAAAGAAAGCTATAACTCATTCCAAACACAAATCTGTATTGTTACGGTTGCCATGGGCTTAATATTATTTATAGTGTATTTGATACAAAAGGATATTGCACCCCTTGTGTAGCAACCCACTCCGCCAAGAAAAAAAGGTGCCTAATTCAAAAGCATCTAGGGCTGTCGTGAATACCATTTTTGGGGCTTTCGAAGCTTCTCTGAGAATTATTCGAACGACGGGTGGAGGGTAATGAAATGACAGTGACGTGCCTCGCATCATCCAGCTAAATTGTGCCGGTGGATATCAAGGAGCTACAGGCGCTGGCGGCTTGGAGGTGCCCCGTTCATCTGCATGTACTGGCCACGCTGCAGTGAAACAGAGCCGGAGGTAGAAACGTTTTGCTTTAATCAGAGCACTCCCATAGGAACGTAGCAGAGCCTAAATATTTAGATTTATTCAAAGAACTTTAGCAACCACGAAAAGCATGACATGTTATTTGTGCCCGTCTATCTATCTCCTCCGCTCTGTTTTGGTACCCACAATAGCCCCACACACACACACACAATGTTGATGCATAATGAATAATGTTGGAATACTATATTCTTCCTCATTAATCCTTATTTGCATGTGTGATTTATTGGGTAATGTATATGTAATAACTTAAAAAACAACAACAACAAAAAAAGCATTTGACTACTGAGTTGGAGGTGAATTACCAAGGCAACGGTCGAAGCATTTCGGTCAGCCCTAAAAGCATCTTTAACCCTTTGACCTGCCAGTACATCTGTCTGTTACCTGTATCTGAAGCGTGATCCCATACGTATGAATCCAGAGCGTGCAGAGTTCTTATGTACCGGCCCTCTCAGCCTAAAGAAAGCATGGTGTTCCACAGCACACTTCCAGAGGTGCTTACAGGCCTTTGGGTGGTCCATCCTGAAGACAAACGTGTGCTCCTGTTCTTTGCCCTGGGGGAGGATTGGTGTATTGTTAGATGTGGGTGATACAGATAAGAGTCCGAGTGAACGTGCACCCATGGCACAGTATCAGCCACCAGTTATACAAGATCAAATTCAACACTTAAAGAGTCATTTGAAATTCCTTCAGTCCTAGCCAACATAGTTTCAGTACAAAGCCCATGTGCTAGCTCCTGCTTGTGGAAGGAGACTAATATGTGAAGAATGAATGGCTGCACTACGGTGTATAGGTGCTCCCTCAATGTATCTGATTTCTCGCTGAGGTATCCAATCTACATTCTGCCCAAAAAGGACCCCTAACTATCTCACAGTAACAATGCAGTACACATGATACAGAAATAACCTTTAAATATAAACTGGCACATTTAAACACCTAATGCCCAGTTGACTTCAACAGTATAGGAGTGAAGAGATACTTGCTTGTAACAAGTAGATTTCTCTGTGGCAGTGGAACAAGTAAAAGAGAGGCAAATATGTAAGCCCTTCAAAATCTTAACAAGCATGGCTGCCTCCAGGTCAGAAGGCTGTTCAAGTAACAGAGCCACAGTTACATCTGTATTATTTGGCATTGTCTCACTGCTTAACTGACGGTGTACCGTGTGTTGCTCATATTTACCACACTGATCCTAAGTCCTCCCATGCCCTTTTAAGTCTAATCAAAATTTTGCACAGACCTGAGACCTGTAGCAATTTATTGTAAGTAGGACCCAACCACCACATTGACCTAGAAAGCAAAGACCTCTAATAGTAATGACAACAGACATATTTATTGTCCAAACAGAGAGACAGAAGCACACACAAGCTCACAGACAAACTGCAATGTCAGAGTGACATTCCAAATAGCCACCTGTTCCTAAAAAATTAGAAACAATTGCATGTGACGGTTTAGCTTCCTCAATCCACAGTTAGAGGGCAGACACGCCAGCCAGCCTTCTCTCTTTTGGTGTCATCACCGATGCTCCTGCTGTGTGTGTATGACAAACAAGCATCTTGATAGAGAATTCAAGTAAATTCCTGTGGTGAAAAGACTAGCATACAGCATATAAATGCTTAGGACAGAGTTGGGAGGCGAGAACTGTGTGCGCATGTTTGTGTGTAGGAGAATGGTGCATACCAGAAATACCAGAGGGGACAGGCTTCTTTATTAACCTCACTCACCGACCTCCAGGATGGACATAAACAGACTCTCCTTCTCTCTCATATACACTAGCCTCTGGGTAGTACAATGCTAAGCCTAGTTTCATTTTGATTTGGAACCAGCCTCTTTTAGGCCTCAGGCACTACTTGAAACAAGTTTTAAGAGGATTTTTTTTCTCCGTCATGTCAGCAAATGGCAGCGTTGTTTGTCTAATTGTTTCCTTTTTGGTATGAGCGTAGATGCGATTGGGTCAGTTTTTTTTTTTAGTTTTTTTTTTTTACAATGTATAGTTTTTAAGTATCAAATATTTTACACGTCACGGAGGACAGCAGCTGAAGTCATTCACTGCAGTACTGTGGTTAGATGTTTATGTTTACATGCTTACGTTGGTTGTGAATGACAGACGTGAACAGCTTACTACACAATCAACAAACAAAAGCTATATAATTACATAAGACGGTAACAGTAGGTACTCTTTCAGAGTCATTCACAAGCCAACACATGCATACCGTGCTAATGATACCATCCATAATTATCTGCATTGAATTGGTTATACACTTAAGTGCGGTTTTCATTTTTATGCTCCTACTTGCAACAGTGTGTTAAGCACAGTACATTCAATAGGTACTGTTTGTAGGGAGCATTGAGATTGGGTCATCAATATACTGTTATCAAAAGGGATTATTATGGGAGACAGAATGCATGTTCTGCATTTTCAACATTCCACCACATGGAGAGTATCTGAATGTGTGTGCTCATGGTCACCTGGTCATCATCCTCCACTACCACAAGCGTCAGTTTGCTCTTCTTGAAATCCAGACAAGTGATCTTGGGCCTGCAACAGTTTAAAAAAAAAAAAAAAAAATCTAAAAATCAAAACACACACATATGAAGGAATGATGGAAACTCAAAAAAGGTGTTTCTATAAAGCATTTAAGTTAAGATTTCAGTAAATTCGAATATAACCAAAACATACCAGAAGAAGAGCCCTATCTTGGTTTCCCCTTCAAACACTAAAACTCCAGTGGGTGTCAAACCCAGACTGTACTCATTACCATCTCTTGCCTGCAGGGCAGATATGAAAAAAGAGACAACATATTGACCCTTTCACATATTTATGTTTTTATGCACATTCATTTCACTCCCACTTTCATGGACATTTCCAATTGGTACGTGCTAGTGAGAAAGAGTGCGTCAGTTACCTTGACCATATGCATGTCCACTCCATACATTTCTAGCCACTTGGCTTTATTCAGGTAATTAATTTCAGCTTGGGATGGCATCTGACCTCTGAAGGAGAGGAGGGAAAGTAAGAAGGAGGAGAAACTAAACCGAAAGAAATGTTTGCATGATCAAAAAAAACTATCGGCAGCTCCAAGCTGAAAGGATGAAAAAAAAAAAGTAAAAAGTACTTATGCAGTGTTGCTGGTAACTGCCCCAACCCAAGCCCACACGACATACAGATGACAGAATGAAGCACATCCATTTATTAGCATAAAATATCTGCTATCTGTGGCCAATTTGTAAATGCATTCCTTCTCATTGATAGTAAGTTTAACTGACTGGCCATATGTGTAGTAGTTTAGTTATAGTCAAATGCGTACCTGCATTCCTTCCATGCGTTGTATATCGCTAGCTCCATGTCCTCTGTCTGGTTGGGGTCGAAGCGAAATTCTGATACCAGTTCCAGATTATGCTCTAATGGGTCACAATCACCTAGTTCAGCTGAAAACACACAGACATGCATACTTATAATTTCACACTCTGAGCAACATAGGCTCACCAGGACACCAGGAAGAGTGCCTGATACTGTGGCAGCAAGTAACCCTAATGGAAAGACGACAAAGTGGAAATTGAGAAAAACATTATCTTTGGTACTGTGGTGTAGAGAAATAGGGCAGACTGAATCGTGGTTCCATTTTGCAGTCTTTGGGTAGCTACAGGACCTCACTGTTTAGCTAGTCTAGCAATGAGCATAGCCTCGGGATATAGAGGAGGAGAGAAAAGATAATTTTATCCTTTCCCTATCCCGGCAATTGTCAGTGGACCAAAACATAATTCTGAATAAATGAAAATGAAGGGAGGAAGCTCAACCGAAGAAAAGAGAGAAGACAGAAAGGGTGCTGGATTAGGGGGCCTCCAAAGAGAATGGAACACTAATGAGCTGGCATTTACCCCACAGTGACTGTGTGTGTGTGTGTGTGTGTGTTCAAGAGTTTGTGCATGCAATCCCATTCCATAAATGTTTGAAACTTTGTTCCTCTGAAGCAGCACTCTTTATATTGCTCTTGCAGTTAACTGTGCATTTCTAACCGTGAGAAACAATAAATATGTGTAGTTCATATGTATGTATGTATGTATGTATGGGCTCTTTACCATTCAACATTTGGTAAAAAATAAAGCCCAATACATTTCTTCTCCTAGTGCATTTTTAAATGTACTGTATATGTAGGTATGGAAACATCAATTATTCTGAAATGGACACCAAGCTTTCCTACTCTAAACTTTTTGACTGAAAGTTTGATAAGCAAATATTGCCAGGAAAAAGAAGATAATATTTCTGCGGTTATACAGACCTTTGACTGACAGTACTACTAAATGAAGAGGTGGGGAGGTACAGTAGTAAGAGAAATTTCATTAAATAATTTAAATGAATTTTCTCCATTTCATTTTTTAGCCAAAGCGGTAAGATTAAAAAATGTTATTGCTCCTGGATTCAGGATAATTAAAACATATTTGCACTTAAATTTTGGGAGGTTTACCAAACAATTACCTGTGTCCAAATCTCTGTCAAGTGTAGAGTGTCGGAGAGTCTTTAAAGTCTCCATTTAGGTGTTAGAAACAAAATATTTTAGTCACATAACCAATTAGCTGTTCCATTTTCTAGTCTAGGTTGAAGCGACAATAGGCAGGAAGAGAACCCAAAATATATATCTTTCCCCAACAACATCCTTCAGCCTCTTCTGTTGGAATCTGTAACAGTTGCCAACACCACCTCAGCTGGCGCCTCTTAAAAGGTGGAGTTCATCTGCGTTCTTTTTTGGATTCTTTAAATGGAAACTCCCACTCAGCCTTAGCAAAAAGCAGTGATGTGGCTTACCACAGTAAGCTCATCAATAAGGTTATGAATAATGTGAACGCTAACACTAGCTGAGTTAACGTTAGCAGTGCAAAGTTTGGAAATAATGGCACATAAGCTAAGCAATGTAACATTACTGCTGTGGATGACGTGTTAGGCAGTGGTAACTTTAGACCAGCAGCTCCCATGTTCTGCCAGCTGAAATTTCTGTTTTGAAGGGCTTGGGAAAACAGCATTTTTTCTGCTTAAATAAAAAAAATAATAATAATACTAATATTAAAAGAAAATACTTACTTTGACCAAAATGTAAATGTTTAAATTTGAATACATAAGGAACGCTAATGGAAAGCTACAGAATGATATAATAACCTAAATATTAATAACAATAATGGACTCGCTCTTTAAAGCAGAAGAGCAACGGCTCACAATAAGTTCTTCTGACATTCAGAGTTTTCCCCCCCTTTATGTAGAATGGGAAAAGCATTACTCAGCCACATGTCTGTCTGCTGTCTGTTACCCAAAGCTACACTTCTTTGTTTTGCAGTCTTATTGTAGCGGAGGGTTTATGTGCGTCAGAGCCAATGGCAGCTATGGCGCCAGGAGCCAGTCACAGAAGATGATGATTCACAAAGACAGACTTGACTGGTTTGAAAAGATCAAGGAAAACTCTTGTGGAGCAGAGACACAAGGGTCTACTCCTGGAGCTGGGCTTGGGAGTACATGGCTCTGGTGAGAACCTTGTTCAGACACAGCTCAAGAAAGATGTGGGGACATTACTTTATGGGTTCAAGAGTTACAAAGTAAGTTTAGGGGTTGGGAGAAATGTCTGTTGGGCATGTGGGAGGGTTGTAACAGATTCAAGCTATGTGGATGAACAGAAAGTAGCTCTTAAACACTGCATATTTAAAATCAACAGCCTTTTTGGCATACGAGTGTGCCATGCTTCAACCTAAAACTGACAAATGCTTGTCTGACTCACACCACACTAACTGGTATAGGAACATGCTTTATTTTTTGCATTACATGCCTTTTGGAGCTCTGTGCAGCGAACACAGTATTTATCTCAACTCTCAAAGGAGTGTGCACTGCAAGACACAAAATAATGGCAGCTATTACAGAAGTGATCCCAATTACCAAACACAGTGTTGGAGAGAATCCTGGATACCTGCTGTGCTTACCCTGTATCGAAAAGGCAGCCAACTCCACCGCTGTGTCAAATGGACATTCTAGCCTGAAAATACAGACATGGTAAGAGTCAGCCACAGTAATATCAATAAAGCTAATGATCACTGAGGCCTACTTGTCTCTACCACTTCCTATTATTATTCAGCCAAACTATTTTTCTTTTGGTAGTAAAAACATACTTATATTCCCAGTCCATTTACTGATTACAGTTAATAATTCTATTCTATTGTCCAACATGTAATCCGGTAAGCCTCTTATAGTAACATTCCAGTGACTACCAACACGACAACTCATGTTTAAAGGGATAAGGAAAGGCAATACAGTATATTGTCTTGGTCAAGTGATTCAAAAGTTAGTTGTGCGAAATTATAGGATAAATGACAGGACTGCTGGGGTACTGGGTTATAACAAATGCAGTTCTAATCAATAACTAGGTTTAAGAGGCCGGTAAAATGTTGACTTGGGCCAGATTTGTGTTTTTTCACCCTGTGGCAAGTTCTGAACAATTAGACTGATAACCACTCTGAATACGTTGAACAAACATGGGAGCAGGTACCATGAACTACAGAGTCAAACATCTAATGTTCTTAGGATGTTTAATAGGGTGGATAAGTGGTGTTTATATTTTATCCTAAGGACCATTTTCAGGGATTTTCTAGCAGTGTAGATCATGCTTGTTTGTTTTGAAAGGCTTCTACAATTTAGATAATTGGCAACAACTAACATTTTAACTGCCAAAATATGTAACTGACATGCTACCGTCAGGTCTGTTTAATGTTATGGAAAGTTATCTCTCTGTCTGGCTGGCTTTCTCACTGAACATTTATTCGGTGTACCATAACACCATGATAAAACAATTCTTCATAGTACTTCATTTAGGTGGATGGCAGTTAAAAGTTACAATGCAGGAAATGACTTACTTGCCACTGAGGATGTCTTGCTTTAACTGTAACACAAATAGGTATCTGGAAAGAAAAAAACAAACAATACAGTTAAACATAGTGATGAAATGTGACCAAATTCATCAGTTGTATGGGATATGATACAGAAACAACCATCCACGTCAACCGGCATCATGGAACACCGAGGCAAATGACAAATTTAGTTTTTGAATGAATTGATAAATATCCCAAAAAGTACTTGCTATAAACACTTAAATTAGAGGTATATGAGATTTACAGATTTACAAAATAAACAACCTAAAAAGACCCATTTAACTAAGCTTTTCAAATGGGAGTTTGAGAGAAAGCATGCTAAAAAGTTGAAATGTTTGTGGCTTCACTCACCTGGTAAGCTCCTCATGCAGGTTGTTCGGTTCTGAGGAGTAAAACTTAACTCTCAAGTGAAGACAGTATGGTGGGCCAACTAAAAGACAGATCCAAAATGACATAACATATTATTAAGCTTAACAATCATATATTATGTGATAACAAAAATATCTTTTTAGTAAACTTGCCGTTAAAGGTGCCCTGCCACACGCATTTCATTAAATTTGTGGTAATGTCTGAAGTTCTACCATGGACTCTGTAACATTTCATGTGGAAAAAATGCCTTGGTTACCTCGTTTCAAGCCATTCTAGCGTGGTATAGAAAGCCTGCAGGAAGACTCAGCTCAGTTTGTGCCAGTTCTCATTAATATTCAACGAGCTAAGCTGCTTGACTCCGATTGGCTAACAGCTAGCCAATGAGAGCCTGGCTATCAGCATCCTCTACCCAACACAACTGGGCGAGCTCATGAATAGTAATGAGCTCAGGCAACACCACGTCAGACTGACCAGCTTTTGTAATTGGCCTGATTTCTCCACTTATTTCTTTTCAGTGGCTAGAGCTGACAGAGGAGGTAGCAGTTCATTTTCACATTCACCACATAACACAAACACAAATGGACCTAACATATTTCAAAAAATACAAGTAAAAACGGTGTTGTGTGGCAGGGCACCTTTAAAGACCAGATGCACCAAATTTACTTACACTCACAAAAACACAAAGTGTATCATTAGACAGAATTTACACTTATGTCTAATGATACAGAAGTGTAAACAGAGCGTTTGTTTTCATAGGATGCTTTGATATACAGTCCCTCCAGGATTTCGCGATCGCGGAAATTCACGCAAATTCAACCGATCACCACGAATTTGGTGCGACTTGGAATTTTGACCAATCACTGCAACTTTGACCAATAACCTGAAGTTTGCCGCGACTTCAACCAATCCCAGCAGTCCCACGTGCACTCTGAGAGCCAATGACCAAGCGGGAGTGAGAACGGGTTGATAATTTCCTTGTTTGTGATATGAAGACGAGACGTGTGTGTGTGTGACTCAAACATCTCACATTTACCAACAAAACGTACAGCAAAAGACCGTGCAAAACATTTCAGACCGTCCTGCCAACCTGTATATATTTTAACATCAATGTACGCTGTAACGATTTAAAAGTCGCTGCCGTTTCAATCCTGCCTGTCGCCTCTCTGCAGCGGGTGGGGCTACTACTCCGTTTCCCCCCCGTTACACACACACACACACACACACACACACACACACACACACACACACACACACACACACACACACACACACACACACACACACACACACACACACACACCTAAGTTGAGGACAGCTGCGTTCGTTATTTTAAGTTAATAATAAGTTCAAGTCAGTACTTTATCAAACCGTATGAATGTGTGTCCCAGGATAGGAAATTAACTAACAATGTAAAGATCAATAAGCCACTTTCATATTACACCAACATTTGCAGCATCCTGAGCCTTTTTGGTAAGGTTACTAGGAAATCTCACTAGTTTTATTCTCCCCAAAACACCATACCTTTTTATTTTTAAATAACTACACAAAAGCTTGCAGCTTTCATTGTAAACTTCATTACAACAAACAAAAAGACATCGCAACTTTTATCTCAATTTTTTTACAAAAGCCCCCACAAAATCAGGCATTTTGGGCCGCAACAATCTCAAAAAAATGCCGCGAAATCCTGGAGGGACTGGATATATAACAAGTAATTATACATGTTTGGGAAGGGGAAAAGGAGGGCCTCTGTATACTTACTTTTCACTTGCTTTTTGATACTTTTTGTGACATCAAGCCAGTGCTGAAACAACATAAAGGTGATAACAATTTAAAAAAAACACAGCAGCTTCAACAATGTAGAGATAAGGTTAAGTTTAGTTAAAAAAAAAACATTTTTATCTTACATTAGTGTTTTTTCTCCACAACTATTATACCTGCCTTTATTTAATTAAAAAACATGATATATTAATATGTGCAACTGAATGAACATTGGACAGTTATGTTAATACATTCTGGAACGTCCTTTAGGAGTTCTGTTCTGTAATTCTTCTTGGAAGTTTAGGCTCTATGAGGCATGAAAAATGTCAAGGAGAGGCGGTAGTGGTCGTGTTGGTGTGTGTGCATATGTAAGTTAGAGAGAGATAACAGAGGAACTCGCACCACTCTCTAGTCTCCTCTCCCCCACATTCCTTATCACAGCCCTCCCCCTTTTTCTCAACTTCAGCTCTCTCCCACCCTTTTGTCTCTCTACCTCCACCCCTCTTCCCGGTGTCCCTCCCTTTCGTTACATCCTCCCACAAGCTTTCCCTCCTTCCATGGCCTTCACAGAGTATCAGGGTGAAGGAACAGGGTCACTGGCAGACCAGTGACTTAAAACTGTTTGTCTCAGGGCACAGCCTGACTCCAAGAGCTGACAAGAGTTCCATAACCAATCCATTTAGCCCATTCACTGCCAGGGAAAGTCCCTGCCTAAAGCGCTCCTTCAAATGGGTGAATAGTGATTTGGACTGAAATCTGAAGTCTGTCTGCGAACAGCAGCTGAGAGGACTGACCGAAATGGTAAAATGTAAAATAGGGGCTGGGGAGAATGACGCGGCGACGCCAGTGTCATCTATGGTTTCAATGGCGCTGCGCAAAGCTGAAGTCTATAGAGAGATTTCCAACCGGCTGAAGCAAGTTTTGCCAGTGGGTTAACCTGGACCATGCACTGGAAGGAGGTCTGCATGTATGGCAGTACACAGAAAATCGGCACACTTCCCCTTAAGTTACCAGCTAACGCTAACTAGCATGGTTGGCAAGTTGCTACAGAACGCTAAACAAGACATTTTTAGGCGACCAAAATGTTCCAATCAACTTTAATGAAGTAAAAACACACAGTGAAAGAGTCAAACTTTAAAGATGAAAACATGGACAGCACCCCAAAACAAGTTCACGCCTATTTTATTGTACACAGCCATGGATACGCATCACTAAGCCTCTACTGACATGCTGTGATTAATTACAGTTACTGGTATCAACAATCACAGGAACAACATTACCTTTTTCCATTTTTGATAAGATTTATTTGTCGAAATGTTTCAACATTGTTCATAAGTCAGTTGTATTTACTAATTTAAAAACAAATCATGAAACATGATTATACAAAACAAATCGTGCAACCCAAAAAAAAAAAAGATTATTGTGTAAAGTGTATCTCTATTCTTACCGGCACTTGTGCAGAGTCCATAAAGCGCAGTCCGAAGTAGTCTTTCTCTATAATGTCCAGATGGTACATGATCTGGTCAAACAGTTCCTCACCTTTGGCTTTTTTCTGATCAGGGAAACACAAACAAACATAGGACTTAGGTAACAATTGCCTCACCTAAGGTCATGAAGAAAAGTTGTAAACTAGTGATATTAAAAATAATTTTACAGTTTGAATATTAATACTCATGATGATGGTCATGCATTGTCAGCACATCACAAATAGTAGGTAAGGAAGCAATGGCGAGTCTCGCGGATAGTTAATATATCAAGAGATCTAAAGAAACTGGCATCCAAACCCTCAGGTTACATCACAACACAGGAATCTGCAATATGGCTGTGTTCCTCATGTTGACAGTTTATAATGCTTAATGTGTGAAGGGGTTAGGGCTGGGCGATATATCGATATTATACCGATATATCGTGATATGAGACTAGATATCGTCTTAGATTTTGGATATCGTGATATGACATAAGTGGTGTCTTCTCCTGGTTTTAAAGGCTGCATTACAGTAAAGTGATGTACTTTTCTGATCTTACCAGACTGTTTTAGCTGTTCTATTATTTGCCTTTTCCCCACTTAGACATTATGTCCACATTATTGATGATTATTTATCTAAAATCTAAGTGTGAAGATATTTTGTTAAAGCACCAATTGTCAACCCTAGAATATCGCCGCAATATCGATAGAGATATTTGGTCAAGAATTTTCTCCACATCGCCCAGCCCTAGAAGGGGTCATTGCTCCAATCATAAATGAGGCCTTCCGATATGGCATTTTTGCTCATATAATGACTAAAGAAGATTTGATTTTTAAAATAGTTGCCGATTAATTTTAACTAATCGATTAATTGACTATTTATTACAAATCTCCAATCAAGTGTTTTACATGCAATACAACTAATTTGTCTGAAGAAGTTCAAAAGACTTATGTTAGTTATTATTCATGTTTCATGGATTTGAATAGAGAACTAGGAAAAAATATTAACATGAAGTACAACTAGGTGTTGCCCTTTTTGACAAGGGCGTACCAGTTACTGTTTGTGTTCTGCCTGGGTCTGGGAGATCTCATCCTCCCCTACACACACAAACACACACACTACCATGAGGCACAGCAACAGGGTTGTCATGGTAACGGGGGCTGAAGTGCCCCAGACGCAGAGGAGCTGAGGGAAGTGGGGTGGCTGGATACATAATGTGATCATCTTGCTCTGTGGGCCCTTAACTATGTCAGGAAAATATGCCATCCTTAATCCATCTGCATTTCTTTGCTCCTTTCTCCATCTGGATTTCTTTTCTCTATCTTTTCACATAATTTTTTTTAAATAATATGTTCTCATGCTGAAAAGATCTGTAATTCTTACCAAGAGTATGATTGATGTTCTGGTGTGGTTCTTTTTCCAAATGAACATTAACAAACACTGTTGCCTAAATTACTGAACTCAGTTCCCTGAGCTTTAATGCAGTCTTAAGACAGACTTTAAAATGTCCATTTGCAGCACTAGTTCCATCAGAAACTTTTAAAAAGGTACATTTCACAAACTATGTATAAATTTTACCCACAGAATTAAAGGACAAATCACAGTGTATAAAAAAAAAAAAAAAAAATGGCAAAAATGCATGTGGAAAGGTTCATGGCATGGGTGCTCCAGAGGTTCATGACATGGGTGCCTTAAAAGTGCATATATATGAGAGAGAGAGAGAGAGAGAGAGCTCCTGGGCAGCTCAGGGGGGCTGGCCCCATGCTAGCTGGCACAGTCGACAAGGCATACTGCACCCCTACAGTACCCAGGGAGAGAGAGTACAAAGGACTCATTGTGTGTGTGTGTGTGTGTGTGTGTGTGTGTGTGTGTGTGTGTGTGTGTGTGTGTGTGTGCTGGACCCAGGGTCTTGTTATACTGCCTGCAGCATTGTTCAGTTGTTTGCAGTCTTTCTGCCTCCCTGTGAGCATACAGCTCTGTCTCTCAGACAGTCAGAATGTTCAAGTTATAATTGAGGTATTTAGCTGATGCTCTTATCAACGGTAATTTACAAGTCCATTAAACCAACTAGCATAGTAATGCATAACTTTAAAACACAATATCTAGGAAAGGTGGACGACTACGGGATTTAAAGAAGGAAAATCATGTGGTTTGAATTATTTTGCGCACATGACTGTTCATATACCTGTCCAAAATGGGAATAATAATCCTTAATCTATCATTTTGGGGCCACTATTTACCCATGACACTGCAAGAGATAAGTTTATGTCTGTCCTCAATGATGCATGAATTTGCATGCCCAATAAAATAATAAAGTCACTGTGTGATGTCTGCAAACACCACTTATCCAGTACAAGACAAAAGGCTCCATAGCTTGCTATTCTTGAGTGAGTCCTGATGCCATCACGGCTGCACTGTACACAATGTCACACTGACCAAGAAAATGTTCCGTTTCTATTTTGTGAGCCTTTGTTAACTACAATGTGAAAATCAGCCAGAGTTAAACAGACAAGGTTACAGTAAAGAATGGATGAGGTATCTAAACATGACATGATTCACCCCAGAGAAAGTTGCTCAACCAGTACAAAGACCTCTATACATTTTGGATTTTGGTTTCAACCTATACACCATTCACACACACACACACGCACGCACATGCTCATGTTCACATCCATGTGGTAATTAGATTGAGTAGTGGTAGTTTTTGTAGATTCTAGATTTGTTTTGGTAATGTAAGCATTAAGAGAAAAATAGAACCTAAAATATTTTGGTTAGGGATGATTACAATTAAAAATCAGTTGACTTGAATGTGGTGCCTTTCAGGTTTATTTTATTGCATATAACTTCCAACTTGCCTACTGTACTCTACAGTACTAACATAAGCTTTCACTTCTTCTCTGGGCTACAAATCTACAACGAGAGAAAAGGAGTTTGGAGGAGGTGACAGCGTGGGTGGCTGTGGGTGGGGAATGGGGGGAGAAAGATCACGACAAAAGACAAGAAAGTAAATAAATTTAAGGGAAGGAATGTGAATCATACGGCTGTGTGGAATTATGTTTGGACATGAATGCTGCCAAACAAAGGTAACCCTAGGAGTCAACTTTGGGTGGCCTTCCATTCACACAGCAGGACACACACAGCTGGAAAGCCTGTAAAGCATGTCGATGAGCACTATTCAGTTTTAGATTTTTGTTGTCTATTTACAACCACCTGAACATCTTAAAAGAATGAAAAACTGCACCATTTGGGGGTCCCCCAAATCTATGCCAGCTTGTGTTAAATTGACAACTATTTAGCGGACACCTGCCATTCTAAAAACTCTTTGATGGAGCTAAATGCTTAACTGTGTAACATAAGTCTTGTTGTTTGAGCAACAACAACAACAACATTGAGAACTAGAAGGGCACTAGGATAGTGCAAGACCTCCACCATAGCATGCCCCATTTCACAATGTTAATGCGGTGGGAATTTTTCCAGTAGGGATCTATTTGATCAATTATTCCAACATCACATGAATGCAAACCTCCATGGCAAAGCTAAAAATGTTATGCGTTTTGCAGAGTTATACAACATACCGTATATACAAAACTACAACAAGAGACACACAAGACATAGTCTTTGTCTAATGGAACCAAACTGTTTTAAACCTGTTCTATAAATATGACTCACTCCTTCCTCACAACCCCTGGAGGCTTTAACACTATATGCTATACTGCCAACAAAAGGCAGTAATGTGCCATGTTTACCTTTTTCTCAGAGTCTGGTTAACTAAATGATGCAATGTTTCCCTGGAAACCTGCTCAGCTTCCCTCTCTACTGTCAGAGGATATGCCTGTGGGTTACAGTTAGGGCTGGGCTATATGGAGAAAATAAAATATCACGATATTTTTGACCAAATACCTCGATATCGATACCGCAACAATATTGTAATGTTGACTATTGGTGCTTTCACAAAATATTTACACAATGAGATTTTAGATAAATAATCATCAGTAATGTGGATATAATGACTAAGTGGGTAAAGGGAAATAATAGAACAGTTACAACAGTCTGGTAAGTTCAGAAAATGACATAAATTTACTGTTATGCAGCCTTTAATACCAGGAAAACACTTATGCCATATTACGATATCCAAAATCTAAGACGATATCTAGTCTCATATCACGATATCGATATACTGCCCAGCTCTAGTTACAGTATGTTCACACTGTTCCCCAAATAAAAGTTCAGTTCTCCATGTTTAGAGTTGGGTACCAAACTCAGTACATTTAAGGTTACCGACCGAATTACGTCGGTACTAACGAGTACCAATTCACGTTAAATCAATCGGGGGCCAAATTCCAGTACCTGAGAGCGTGTAAGTGCGTAGGCGTGGGCTTCTCCGTCCTCTCCTCTGTTCAACTCACAGTAAGTCAGGGCAATGTCGATAAAGTGGTCGCAAGTGTGGTTACACTTTCAAAACTCCACGCAGACTAGCCTTGCTGCAATAGAATATAATCTGGATCTTTCAAATTAGAGCTGAAATCAAAATTCCTGAATTAGTAACTCCACGCTATACACACAAACAAACTACAAATATATAAGGCCTTGATGACAAAATACTCAGTCCTACATTTTTAGCACGTCTCTGCTGTTATTTGTCTGTACTGCTTCTAGCAGCTACTGTATGGCAGAAATTGTATTTTTTAAATTTTGTAAATATTTTGGGAAAAGAACCAATAGTCAACCCTACAATATCGTCGCAATATTGATATGGAGGTATTTGGTCAAAAGTATTGTGATATTTGATTTTCTCCATATCGCCCAGCTATGAGGAATGTTAATAATGTCTTTAAACAGTGGTTCCCAATGTGGTGTCCGGGGACGCCCAGCGGTCCTTGAGGGGGTTCCAGGGGGTCCCCAGCACAAAGGGGGATCATTTATTTTCACCATAATGTTATTCTATTTTGGTCATGGGTTTCTCACACTTTCTGTAATAACACATCCAAAAGGCAAAACTCCTATCTGATGGGGGCCCCTGGGACCAAATCTGATCAAATAGGGGTGGTCTAATTTGTGTCACTTTAGGGGTCCTTGACGTGAAAATGTTTGGGAACCACGGGTCTAAAACATAGGTGGATTGAATCTGCGCTGTCTTTGTTTATTTTCATTTTTAACTAGAAAGAGTTCAAGATCTCTTCTCTTCTACAGTTGTGCTGTCTGTCTGTGATGCTGTCGGATATCTAGAAGGCAAACCGAGCAATCCTCCTAAGTGGGCTTTGGTTAATGTCCTATCATTTAGAGATAAATGGATGATAAGGCAGAAGGGTTTGCAGAGGCTACCTATATCTGGGGGATGGGAGACACAACATTCTGAAACCTAACACAAGGCCAGGGCTCTACTGGAATGCATTCAGAAAGCCAATCAAATTTTAAAACTTCCTTCAAGCGCAACAGCAAATGCCTGAGAGTTTTTAAGGCATGAAAGCACATTTAGACTAGTGAAAAGTCAATTAACTCCATCAGTGAGGAAATAAAAAAAAAAGAATCAGCAATGAACTAGTGAAACAACCTTGTACAAATTCCAGTAATCATTTCAGTCCAAAATCTGAGAAGAACAAACCACGAGAGAGAGAGAGAGAGAGAGAGAGAGAGAGAGAGAGAGAGAGAGAGAGAGAAGAAGCTGATAACATTCCACTAGAAGAAAGAATACGTCTAACCTCTCTATGCACACAATACTGAGCTGATAGGAAGGATTACATGTTAATGATTTGGCAGCTCTCACACAAAGACTGTGTGACATCACTTGTGAGACGTGCAGAATAAAATACGCATTCATGCTCAATAAGCTGGTAAGGAATTCTGCAAAGCTGGTTGATTGGTTTCATTTATAACGTCTATGTATCAGTGCTTGGTCGTAGGGTGAAAGGGGTAGAAAGGGTTTTATAGAAGTACAACAACTTTTGTAGTTTAAACTAATAAGACATGTAGTAATAATAATAATAATAAGAAAAGATATTCTTTTTGAGACACTTATAATTTATGCCAGACGGCTAGATTTTAAGATAAGATTGAGTCATACAGGACAGTTAGCTACCAGACTGGCCTCATTGGAATGCTGCAGATTTGACAACTGGAATGCCAGTGGAAACACAAAGTAGCCAAAGCAAAAATAAAGATCACACAAGGGAAAACCATCCAGATATTCACGCAATCAGTCCTAAAATTATACATAAAAATTGCACATGACTTTTTTTCCCAGCAGAAGCTTGCCGTTTATCTAAGAAAAGTCTTTTGGCTACTTTGATACAGAGGAACAAATAACATAATACGAGAAAGAAGAAAAAGCAGGAGAAGAAATAGAAAAGAGAGAGGAAGAAGTGGGGAAAGTGAAGTTATGCTCTGTGTCCACTTGGTGAGGAGCCCTATATGTCGTGTGATGATGTCATGTGATTAAGGGTGTTACACACACACACACACACACACACACACACACACACACACACACACACACACACACACACACACACACACACACACACACACACACACACACACACACACACACACACACACACACACACACACACACACACACACACACACTTTTTGTATATTCTAGATTTGTTTTGGTAATTTAAGCAAGGTTATGTAGGCTACATAACTGATGGATTGTGAAAAAAATAAATAAATAAGATACTGCTCAAATGGTAGTTATCTGGAAATGAAAATACATCTATTGCCGGGGCCTCAATATCATCTCCCGACATATGTTTAACTCCCTGCAAAGTTATACAGCTTCTTCATCAACGGGATCGTCGACAAAAGGAAATGCCATGTTGATGAACAAAACCTATGTATGTATGCCTAACATGAGTCTGCCTATTCATACAGATAACAAACTGCGCTAAAATGTGCCTGATACAGACTGAATGAATGAATGAATGAATGAATGAATGAATGAATGAGGAAATGAAAGAGTGCTGTGTCAGAGGGAGGAGACTGAGAGAAACTCCAGGTTTATTAAATGAAGAAGACCTGCTCCCGACCATTACCTCTCTTTCTGAAACGGGCTGGAGTTACCCCTCTTTCTCACATTTGATTTACCTCCCTTTCTAAAAAAGAAAACCAAGAGTTTCCCTCATCTCAGGGTTAAACAAACTCAGAGTTTTTACCAAATCTGCTTTCTGAAAATGGGCCTCAGGAGGCTGATGGCTGAAGATCAACAAGCATCAGATTGGAAAGGTGAAAATGGAGCAACCCTCCTTACCGGCAGGTCAACGCTGACGTCTGTCCCGTCCAGTAAGGATACGCGGCAGGTGATGATAGACTTGGCATTCCCAGCAGCAGGGATGTGCGTCGTGGCACGCTGGGCCTCCCGTAACCGAGTTTTCTCTGCATGTTTTCGGATGGAGCGTCGCCCCAGCGTCCTGCGCAGGAAACTCAGCATGATGGGGGAGAGGGAGGGTTACACTACCACACCTGTGAGAGGGTAGATGTTAACACAAATAAGAAGTTGCTTTTGTATTTGTGAACAGGCCTTCAGAATTGTTACATATTTTAAAAAATAGTGTCTACCTATTAAACATACAGTATGTATGCCAAGTGGACAACAGTTGTATACTAGGACCACAGAAACATGATTAGTTTTGTGTTGACTGTTGTAATACCAGTTGGCAGGTAGCTAGCTAGTTATCCACCATGAATACCTGATATAAACTGCAAACTGTGTGCAGTTTTGTTGCATTATTATTACTATATAACTAATATATTAGCTATATTTACTAAATTGTTTGCCAGTCTGTAAACTGATTGTTGACGTTACAGGTGACAAACACTATAAGATAAATGTTGGGAAATAGCTTTAATCGGCTAACAAGTCAGACATCGGATACAACGTTACCCCAAGCTAGTTTACATCAACGGTATAAAGTATGCTGACTCAGCGGGGTTGAAAGGAATAATTGATAGCGTAACGTTAACCTGACGTTAATTTAACTATGAGCCCCAATTACCAACATAACGTTGGACATAACGCTAGCTAATGTTAACATTTTCAGTGTCATGACGTTACGTAACAATTAGCTACACAGCTTGTCACAGAAATAAAATGTAGGTTTATGGCTAAAGTTAATTAATGTCAAACTAACTAGGATAACGTTAACGTTAGCTAGTTTGAATTGTATTATAATTTCAGGGATAACGTTATATTCGACGTATACAAAAATAAAACAAGGATAAAGAAACTGTATAGAGTTTTCACAATAGTTAAATTATGTTTTAAAGTTAGCTAACGCGTTAGTCGGCTTCAAAGATGTGTAACGTTAACGTTAAACTTGCTATTTGTAGTTTCAGGACCAGCCAGAAAAAGAAACCGCTGATATGGACAGTGCTCTCCGGGCTGCAATAACCCGTTACAAAGTCTGAAATATAAAGACAGGTTAGACAACGTCTACAGACTTCTGCTGAAATAATATTAATAAAGCAAATAAATAAACAAACAATGTAACCCTTAGTTGAGGCCCGAGATACCTGGTATAAGCAAAAGCAACAGGTGTGCGCTTGTTTTGTACCACGAGCTAACCGTTAGCAACGAACGCCCGCAATACACAAGACTCCGACCATACAAGCGTGCCCCGCATAACAAAACAAACGCCACTTTTTTGCTCAGTAAGCTGTATCCAACATACACTTGCTCCGCAGCAACTTGTGGAGGTCTGGATAAAGGCATAGCTACTTACAAAATCCTCCTCGTATGAATTCACGGTAAAAGCACGTCCGCTTGCATTGTAGACGACTAAACAGCAATCTCGTACATTTCCATGGTTTGTGACTTGTTTCTCTTTCTTCTTTCCCCCCCCACCTCGTTACCTCTGCAAGACAATTTTCTCTCCCAGGTCCCAACAAAAAGTAGAAGGCAAAGCTTTCCTCAGGATGTGACGTCAAGATAAATCCCTAACAAAAACTTAATTAGCATTTTTAAAGCGACAAACCTCTTTGTTTGAGCTGGCATAGTTTTAATTATGCTTTTTGTGGTTTTCTTAACTAAAAAAAAACACACACACACACACACACACTTAATTATTGTTGCTCTGGCAGTTTATAGTAAATCTTTTTTAGTTATGGTTTTCCTTTGTAAATAGGGTTAGAGAAGACAAGGCTGATAATCAATTATAGGCTATATACAGCAACGTTATACAGTCAAATATATAAATACCATACATTCATGAAATAGTTGTCATGCCATTTAAAACTTAAAGTTAAGAAGATATACGGAATTGTAACCATATAGTGTTGTCACCATTAGACAGCAGCACCCCCTTATGGTTAGTTCGGGAATAATGGTTTAAAAATGTTTTTAAAATATATTGTTTTAAATATAAGTGTCTTTTTGATGACATTGAATCCCGGCAGGACACTGCTTTAAAGTTTATCTTGGCTTTCACCTTATTTATTGCAAATATGAAATACATATATCAAATTATTGATGTTTTTAGATGTTTCTACATTAAAACATCCCTTCTCTCAAATGTGAAGGTTGAAAGCTTTGCCAACGATAAATCCCCAAATGTTATTCTTTATGGGTGCTACCTTACACATACACAGGCCATATTATGGTGTCGACAGCGAAGAACTGTCTGCAACAGTATGGCACGATCGATACAATGTATTTGTATGCATGTTTGGCCTTTTACTCAGCGCAATGTCTAGTTATACTGCCTCAAAAATGTGCTTCAATATTCTCTGCCACAATAGTAATCTTCTCATACTAATGCAGTAATATGCTGGTACATAACCCAGCTGTGGTATAAACATTTTAGTAGCCTCCTCAAATTATTGTAGGTTTACACCACCTTTAAAAAAAATGAGCACTAAAATACCTCAGAAAGTATGGCGACTGTCTTTTTGTGTGCACCAGTGTTCAAACTGTGTCCGTTTGGTCCTTATCATTACAGAAAGTACAGTAGATTAGTCTTATTTTCTGCTTTAGGGCCCTAATGCAATGGAATAGCTCTCATTGTGGCCTCTGGCTGAATAATACCATTATAAAAGGAGAGGTTAGATCCTAGTTCTATCAAATCATCTGACATTATCGTAGATCTTTAAGGTTGGCTCATTTTAAGACGGTGGGCAAGCTGGTTGTTCAGCGGTTCGTTTCCCTAGAAAACCTACTTCTCATGGTATTTTCCTCACAACTTAAAACCTAGTTTCTTTCCTCTTGGAAAGCCCTCTTTTGTCAGTGCGTTTGTTTTTTTCTTTGGAGCCTGGCATTACAGAGATTTAGCCCTTTGGCTAAATGGCTTCACTCAAAAATGTGATTCTGGTCGAGGTCTTCAGCACAGGTGCCATCTCTTTCATCTGCTCGCTGTTCACTCCAACATTTCCCGCCCTCACTTTTACAGCGTGGAAAAGCAAAGTGATATGAAGCCACGTCTCCATGCTTTGACAGACAAGCTTTAATTGTTCACAATCAAGCTTATAGACAAAGCACTGTAAAACCATGATACCAGAAAGAAACAAGCAACTGAGGACAAAGGATTTTATGACACAGGTAAGAAGGTAACCAAGTGTATAATACGGTAAAACATTTCTCATTATTTGGGGTTTCATTATCTATATACACTCGCCGTTATAGATTACTTCTCAAATAAAACAACTTTTTTTGTTGAAATAGCAGTCTTGAAATACACACCATTTGTGTCACATTTGAATGGTCTGAAAAGAAAAATCAAAAATCAAATAAAAACAAAATCTTTCTGCTCACAAATGATTTTCCCTTTTATTTTAAAGATTTTTTTTTCATATACAACATTGTATTTACATGGTCTAGTATTATTTACACAAAATTAACAAGTGGCACTGTGTAGTTAGGAGTTCTTTTCTCTTTTTCTTGTTCCCTACAGGTCTTCTTTTTAAACAAAATAAAAATGACAAATTAAAACAAAAAGAACAACTCATTTCAACAATACTTTATGTCTCCAACTCTTTTTTCTTCTTCTTTCTCATTAGCACTACCTTCCACTCAGCCTTCTACAAAGTGCTGTTCCACCCAACTAAAGCTGTTTTCATCTTTACAACAAAATTCTACTAACAAGGGCCCTCCCCATGTCTGGTCCCCTCCAAACTACCTTTGATCAGTACCCTAAACGCACACAGACATTACGAATGATGTGTCAACAACAAACACTTTGAACATAGACAGCTCATTCTGGACATTTTGTCTGACAGCCCTGATTTATCAATTATTAACTTTTCACTGCGGGGCCCAATGCTCATTTTCTTGTTGAAGTTGTCATGGTTTTTTTGAACTTGTTTATTGGTGCCACTTTGTCGCGAGGCCTTCAGCATTGATTCAATTTGATTTGGTGGCAATTTTGCTGAATCCAAAAAACCGATGATAAGAAGCCGCTGGGTGCTCAATGGTTGTTCTTCTGCTTATGAACACATACATGTAGGGGCTGCCAATAAAAACTTGTTTACACCAGTTATTCAGTCATTCACTGGCTACCCTCAGTTTGTCCTGTGGAAAACAAGCTTGATACTGCACTACTGTGCCCATGATATTCTGCTCAGCTGTGTCATTTGCCTTGAGGCCATGCACAGACAGAGAGAGAGAGAGAGAGAGAGAGAGAGAGAGAGAGACAGAGAGACAGACAGACAGAGACAGAGAGAGAGAGAGAGAGAGAGAGAGAGAGATCTGTGTATAATGATCCAAAAGTGAGGAAGAACAATGAGAGAATGGACTGTTGATGTAGCGTGGGCTCTGCTAAGATGACTTATGCTGCGACAGAACCAGGCGTTAAGCCGATTTTGGGAGAGGGCCGCGATATAGGAGATTTAAACAAAAAAAATTAGAGAGAAGAGGAACGCTAGGCTCTTTGCCCGTGAGGCAAAAGTATGATTCACGTGTTGAAAAAGGAGGTACAAGCATGGTTTGAAATGTTTCACAGGCAATGATTCAGCCTGGATCTTAGGACAGACTACAAAACAAAAACAAACAAAAAAATCACTCTCCAAGTAGGCTCTATCTGAGTTTCTTCAGAAGAACTTGAGATCAGGTTAGATTCGGTTTGTGGCTTTATGGCACAACCCTTCAATCCAGTTAATGAACAAGCAGGCTTCACCAGACAGCTAACAGACTATATGTTAGAGATGGAGGAGGGAGAGAAAGAGAAAAAGACAGAAATAGAGTACACACACACACACACACACACACACACACACACACACAGCAGTGTTTTTTTCCAGCAGAATCAAATAACAGCAGATACTGAAGCATCCGATATGACAAATATCGGAAATTATGAAGAGGCTACACTTCATTCCATACCGCTACGTAAAGTACAATGGCAGCTTAACCTGTACTTTGACAACAAAAAAAAACTCAACAGGCAACTTGATGCTGGGTTTTTGTGAATTAAAAGTTACAAGTCATCACTTTTAGTCTCCTATCACTCATTAACACATCTTGGCTTAAAACACATGTGCCTTAAAATGAAGTACCATTGGGAAAGATCAATAAAAAAAGGTAAAGTATTGGTTGACTGTTCCGTTTGTGCTGCTTCTTTGAACTGTCAAATGTTCTCTGGCAGACAAGCAGACAGATGTAGAAAAAAAACATTCAACAGCAAAGGCTGGTTTAAAGCCCCGCTCCAGTGACCTCTGTACCTCACTGGAAGAAAAAAAAAAAGAATAGTATAAAATAAATCTCCTTGGAAAATCAAATAACTTACTGAGTTTAATGCTGCGTCATAAGACGGCTCACACAGAGCGATGACCTACCAGTCTCAACTGCAAATGTGTAAGGAGTGATCCAGGTCCACTCCTGTTTACGGGACTCTGTATGTTTAAAAAAAAAAAAAAAAAAAAAAAAAGAATGTGGGGAGGTCAGTGGAGGGAGTCTTTAAAGTCATGTTTTTACCATTCACACGGAGGTTGAGATCAGTTCACTTGTCAATTCGCCAAGCAATTCTAAAAAGCAAAATCAAATACTGATTGCATAAAAAACAATTCTAGCAGCTTTCAACCACTTGAGAACAAATGAATGATACTGGTGCCAGATTGTTTTGGGTACTACTACGACCACTATTTGCTTCTCAGGTTTTAACATACTGACCTGAAGCATGACACATTTGGGTTACAACACGGTGGATCGACATGTGCCTGAAAGGGGAAACCAATCAGAGTGAAGCCACACGGCTTCATATTCGGTTGTCAGTGTCTGGCTCAAGGACACATCAGCAGGGACCCAGGGTTTAAGTGAAATATCAAATTGGACTAGCATGTGAATTTGATGAAAGAAATGAACTGACCTCAGCCTAGTTCCTTAGCTTTACCAGCCGCGACGGCTAACAGCTTAAGAGTTGTGACTCAGTGAGGCTGTGTTTACTGGGGCCTCTCTTCGCGACACGGTCTTCATTTTCTTGCTGAATGAATGTGCTGTTGAGCATTATGCAATGCGGCGTGACTTTCTTCTGAATAATCAAATCGATGCTGAAAGGTAACATTTTCCATCATCGTGTCTTTCAGTGGGAGGTCTGTAAGTCGTAGAGTAGCAGTAGACGCTGTGACAGAAGGGAAAGAGAGGTGCCCAGTAAACACCGGCCCTGAGGATTGTAAACCAGTTATGTTCTTCACCACGCCGAACGATGGCCGCTTCAGAGCGCGCGTGTGTCTGTCTGTAAGCTCAAAAACACAGCACAAAGCAGGATCAAGAATACAACTCGCCACGGCATTGAACAAGAGGTGAGACACAAAGTGCTTTCAGCTGTCCATCTATCTGTCAGTGTGTGCTGTCAGGAACTTAGACGAGAAAGCAGAGAAAGATTAAAACCAAGTACAATAAATTAAATCTTTTTTTTTTTTTTTTTTTTTTAGCTTTTTTTTTTTAAAGCAAAAGAAATAAAGAAGTAGTTAGAAGAAGAGGAATTGTACTACTTGACTATCTAAGATTTAATCAGGAAAGCATGAAGCTCAGGATTCATACAAACAAACATACACCGGGTTGTTTTTTTTGTTCAGTGGACAGGGTTTGACACAAACTAAAAACACAATAAATACTCTTTCTGAGGAGAAAAAAAAAAAAAAAAAGGATAAGGTATATCTCTTTATCAGCTAAAATGACACTAAAAAAAAGGCAGGTCCGTCTGGCAGACTCGCGCCGAAGGGGACAGGGCGACCCTTTGCGGAAAAAAAACAAAAACTTTCCATCCATGGGGGGCAGCCCTTCCCCTTCGTACTTATGGCACTACAGCAATTCCCCATCCACATTTTATTCTCTCCTACTTTTATCTTGTCATTCTTTGTAGACTTTTTTCTTTACCCTGAACATACGATATCCCCTAATGGTACCTATTTAACACAGCTGGGTTTCTTTTTTTATTCTAGCTTGTCCATGACTTTCACGTTAGTTTGTTTGTTTGTTTGTTTGTGTGTCTTTTTCCCCCCAGTTTTGTCAGCATAAAGTGCAACAGTGCTTTTGTTCTCTCCTCCAGGCCACCTGGCCTCCTCATGGTAACCCCTGATGACTGCCAATGGTCAAAGTCACGGGTTCGCAAGATCAGGATCAGGATCAGGATCAGGATTCACGCTGGTCTCGCTCATTACGCTGGTAGCGCTGTTAGCGCTGGCAGCGCTTGCGATGCTTGCAACGCTTGGGTCCTCCGCTTCCTCGTCCTCTTCATCCTCCTCCTCCCCTGTCACTTCCCCCACATCCAGCACCTCCACCTCTTCGTCGTCATCGTCCTCTTCATCCAGACCTCCTTCCAGCAACTCCACCACAGCCGCCTCCCCCTCCTCCGTTGCTGCCGTCTCTGCTCCATCTCCTGCCTTCTGCTGCTCTCTCCTCTCCTCCTCCCTCTCGTCGTCCACCTTTTCTCTCAGCTGGTAGACGACGGTCTTGAACGGTTTGACCAGGCCCTCCTCGTAGACTTTCAGGATAGCCTCACATACAAAGCGGTACTGGCTCTGATGGGGAGATAGAGAGAGATATTTTAGCGGACGGTTTGAAGTTGGCTGAAAGTGGCTAGACAGACAAATGGAGTGAATGTGTCTACAGTACGTACAGGCGTTTGTATCATCATGGCCCTCTGGTCTCTCATGGTCCTGACGATATCTAGAGGATACACCGGCTGACCACACTCCATTAGACACAATGCCGTCTCCATGGTGATTAGAACCCCTGTCCGACCAATGCCCGCGCTGGAACAAAAAGACAGACAACAGAGAATTAGAGTTGAGATGAGTCGAATAGGTCAGTCCAAACAACATCACAGCATTGTCGTGAAAATGGGTTACCCACTTGAAATGAATCACAGGAAGAGCAACTGTACCTGCAGTGTACCACCATTGGCTGGTCCTGTCCAGCCCGTTTGGTCCGTACCAGAGCCACAAAGTCCAGGAAGTCGGTGGAGTCATCGGGAACGCCATGGTCTGGCCAAGCCAGGTACTGAATCTGGGTAAGCTCTCTCTGCTGCTCACTCTGAACACACACACACACACACACACACACACACACACACACACACACACACACACACACACACACACACACAAAAGAAGAAAACAAATTACTTTATACTATATTGTCATGTTCTGCCTTTCAGAAAGGCTTCTTTATTAATGGAAAAAAATGAGGGCATTCACTCTCACCTCAGTCAACACATAAGCTTACTCAGTAATGAATTATTCTCAGATATTCATCCTCAGAACCCAAAACAGGTTATTGTATTTCATGTGGGCGACCTCCTAGCATGCTTCATTGAGCTCTGTGTCCTAGGGGGAGTCTGCACAGCCCCCTGTTGTGTAATTATGGCCTTTAAACGTGTTATGAAACGATAGTGTGAATAACAAAGACTGCTTTTATTTCATCCACTTCGCTGGCCCACTTGGTGATTCAGCTTGGGTTTTTTTTCCCTCATTTTATCAAACACCAGATACTGAAGACTACATTCTCTGTAGCTCTACTACAAAATGGGCATTTTATGTTGCTGCAATCAAACTACAAATAAATATACCAAACTTTGTCACACACACACGTTTGTTTCAGTATCTTTGTGGGGACCCGTCATTGACATAATGCATTCCCTAGCCCCTTACCCTAACCTTAACCATCACAACTAAATGCCTAACCTTAACCCTTACCCTCACCCTAACCATAACCTAATTCTAACCCTAATCCTAAAACCAAGTCTTAACCCTCAAACAGACCTTTATCCTTGTGGGGTCCAGCATTTTGGCCCCATAAAGCTGTTTCAGGACCCCACAAGTATACTGGACTTCCGGTTTTTGGACCCCACGAATATAGTTAAACAAGAACACACACACACACACACACACACACACACACACACACACACACACAGTACTGACTACTGTTTCATGTGCGACTCAGAGCCCCTGTGTTCCTCTTTTATTGCCTCGCAACATCACTATGGTAACACATCTATCTCCATAGCAACAATCACAGGCAGAGGAGAATGCTAATTGGCTCCTCCTACAGCCATATATTCCAAAGGTCAAGATACATGGGCAACACACAGGGAAGTAATCAGGAAAACACAGGCAGCAGGAAATGACGAGGAAACAGCAGGGACATTTGATCCTCCATTAAATGTCGATTTTGTCCTCAATGCTGACATGGTGCGTTACATATATTACGTGACACAATGACATGGATCCATTTTGCATCCAAAAAACTAAAAAACATGCCTTCCCTTAAGAAGATGCAACGTGACAGTTCAACATAACGCGGAAGCATCAAAAGGCTTCCACATCAAAATCTCCATTTCTGTTTTTCAAACTATCGTCGTCCCACTCTTTGTTTGGTTTCTCTTCCTCGCTCTCTATTTCAGCAATGTGACTGACTGGGGTGGTTGGGTTGCCGTGGTAACCAGATCCCAGTACGTGGCCCGAATGCAGCAGCGGGAGCCAGAAAAAGAACAGCCCACACTGGTCACTACGGCAACACACCTCCTCGGGGTCCTCAGTGGCTCATCCTTCCTGAGACACCGGTCCCTTGCTTTGATTGGACCCCGCGTCTTTCTCTGTGACGCCTTCGCCCTCCTCCTTTGGTCCTTGTTTTCCTTCCGTGTTTTGCCATTTTTTCCTCTTTTGAGTGTGAGTGTGTGTGTGTGTGTGTGTGTGTGTGTGTGTGTGTGTGTGTGTGTGTGTGTTTACCGGTATGTGCATGAGAGTCATCTCCCGGACCAGGAAGGCAGAGTTGCCCTCTTCATTGTGGCACATTACTGTAAAATCTCCGTAGGTGGTGCTGCTGTCTGGATTGGGCCAGTACTGGTGACACTTCACCTATAAACAGACAACGTACTCTGTTAACAACTGCACATTTCATTTAATTAACTTGTCACAACTGTTATTCTTAGCATAGGGATCAGAGGTCAGGCCCTGCTACAGAATACCGTCTCTCTTAAGTTTACCATCTGTTCTTTTGCTACACAAATATACTGTATATCCTATACAATACATTCGGCCCATCTGGAATCATTAAAAACAGCCCTTTCCTTTTGCAAATAAACATTTCTTTCTAATGTCAAGAGGAATTAGCAAACTATGCTTTTCTTTTTGAAAATGCACACCTAGTTTGATGATTAAGGGATCTCAGTTCTATTGTTTTAAAGGTAAACACCTTTTTGCAGTGTAAATGCTGAAATATTTTGACAGAAGAATTGAGACATTAAGTATCTCACCTGGACGTGCATTTCATGATACAGAGCCATCATATTTTGGCACTAAACAGACTCACTCAGTATCAGAGATTGGGATTTCTATGAACGGCAAAGCTAGCTTTTATCAGGCTAGCTAAATTGAAAGTGACGCAGCCCTCTCTTTATGTTTGAGTGCCAGGCTTTATTGTGTAGTTGCGTCCAGCAGTGCCACATGTACAGTAAAGGTTTTTGATTTATTTCCCCATTATCGTTTTTTTTTTTCTTCCAACATGCTGCAGTCCATATGTGGTTTCCAGTCCTCGTCTTTGAAGAATTCTTCTACATACCCGTCCTCTCTCGACCTGTGTCGTCAGCATGACCACCATAGACGAGCCCTGCTCCCATGTCATTTGCCAGAAGTCGGGGCAGGTGTTGGGCAAGGGGCCCTGGCACGCTATGTAGCGGTTTATAAGACTCGAGGCTGGAATCTCCATCTACGGACGGAGAGAGAGAGAGAGAGAGAGAGAGAGAGAGAGAGAGAGAGAGAGAGAGAGAGAGAGAGACACGTATTGAGATACAGAGATATTAGGTTGCAAGGATCTCTCTTTACAGCTTCTCTTTTTAAATTATTTTCAACTGAAAGGATGTGCTTTGTGTGTTTTCAGCAGTGCAGAGAGCTACATGTTCTCAGGTTTCCCTAAAAAAAAAAAAAAAAAAAGGTACAACCACTTCAACGTTGGCCAAAAAAATAAATCAAGCCCCTTTCAGACATGCTCTTCGATACTTGAACTTGCTGGTGAGATCGCAGCGGTTGGTCTCCTTTATATAAGCCTCTGAGTCACTTAACAAGGTCAGACCTAGTAACATTATCATCATGACACAAAGTAATTGAATGCCATCCCATAACACCAATGTTAACAGCAGCATGGGGTTAAATAAACACAGGTATATTAGTTGGCCGTCTTGTTCCAACTTCTAAAAGATGTCCCATTTAAAAAATAAAATTAGGTTGTCACGGAGATTCTTCTCATGTCACATCAGTCTAATAAATGTGTTTTCCTGGATGCTTTTTACCACACAATGAGAAAAAAAAAAATTCACAGAAAATTACTTTAACCATCAGACCATCATTCCGTCTAAATTTCAAAATGTTATTAATGCCAACTGCTCAGAGGATGAATATCCAAACATTTCACGTACAGAGCAAATAGACATTAAATGTGAATAACAACTGGGCGTCTTGTCATTTTTAACCATGCCTGGGAACTATCAGATTGACAATAGGCAGCAGGATGTATTCTGTCTAATACATGATGACATTGATGAGGAAATGTATTAGTGGATGTAGATGGTTGATTAGATGAGTGAGAGTCCTCACGCTTACAATGTCTGTCCTGCTACCTGCCCCGGCTGGAACTACGCGGAGCAGTGTCAACCCACGCTCTAACCACGATACCCAAACCGAAAGGAGAGGGCGGCGTCAGTCTAGCACAGGTACGAGATCTTTTAAAGCAATAAAAAGATCGTCTACATGCAGTTGCTAACGCAGCGAGAACGGATGATTTGATTAAAGAGGTCCACGACCTAAAGATCAGTTTGCAGTTTTCCCAAAAAGAAGTGGAAGACCTACAAGAGACTTGCAGGGAGTTAAATACAAAAAAAAACAAAGACGCACGCACAGACATCAGTACCGTGTGTGAATCAGTTTTAACAATGATTGGAGAAGCAGACTACCTTGAGGGTCAATCAAAACGGAATAATATAATTGTAGAAAGCATTCCTGAGTCCCCACGTGAGAGCTGGGAGGAATCCGAGGATAAGGTCTGTGAGATGCTCGCTGTAAAGCTACAGATGGATGAAAAGATGATATAGGTGGAGTGAGCCCACGGGATGGGAACCAACTCAGGTTACAAACCCAGGGCAATAGTGGTGAAATTCTTACGATTCATGGATAAGATGGCCGTTCTTGACAGGGGACATAAACTGAAAGGAACTGACATCTTCCTAAATGAGGACTCTACTGAGGCCGTACGCCAGAAGCGAAAAGATCTTATCCCTGCCATGAAAGCTGAAAGGAGGTAAAGGGAACATTGCATACATCAGCTATGACAGACTCATTGTCCACCCTCCCTCCCAAAAGGCTGAGAGAGTGGAAAGAGCCAAGCCTGTGGGTTCTTAACTTTGCACTGCACGCACGCACGCACGCGGCTTAAATTAATAGCATGCATAAGCTGCTGATAGCTTCACTGGCTGACTCAAAAACATGCAAAACATTAACTCACAAATGTTATTCGCTTGTAAAGCTCATGTGGTTAATTCATTCACCAGTACAGGCGACCAGTGTTTCAACATGTGTTTGGATGGTTAGCAGAATAGACCACCCACCATGCCTCAAATGAGCAAAACGCAGAGATACTGACGGAGAGAAAAATGAGGAGGAACAAACTCACATTGATGTAATTTGCATTGATGTAGTCATCTGTGCTCTTCAGAATGACCCGCGTGGCATCATCTGCAGAGGGAGAGAAAAAGAGGGTAAGATTCCAGACAGAGAAAAAACAAACAATTGACTAATGAAGAAAGAAAAGATTTCAAGAAGAAGAAAAAACACATGGAGGAGAGAGTATTATGGAAAAGAATACGGTCGTTACATATTTAAATGCACAAGCCGACAGAAACGGACAACCGTGTGCAACCACGTACATGGAGAGATGTCTCGGTAGCGATTTTTGGAAACGTTCTGAGGTAATTTGGCACACAGCATTGTCATCCCCGGCCTCTTCCTGTACAGTTGCTGTAAGAAAAGGAACATCAATTTATATTAAAAGTTGTAGTAACAGGAAGAAGATCAGTCAACGCTGTGTAAGTACACATGCTAAACTTCTATGAGAGTTCAAATGTGTGAAAACATTTAAAGTATTGTGTGCATCAGTGCTATTGTGCAATGACTTTGGGTTCATTTATGAATCTATGGGTGGGTGGGTGGGTGGGTGTGTGTGTGTGTGTCTAACATTCCTCTTCAGTAAAAGCACAACAAAGAGCTTAAACAGGAAGCTGTTAAGTGAATATGATAAAGGACAGGAAGCTATGGGAATAAGAAGGAGGAAAGAAATGTTTGACAAATGCTCAAGAAAATAAAACTATTCCCACAAGTTTGTGTGCATCTCTGTGTGAGCATATATGCACCAGTATCTATTCATGTGTGCGTTGATCTCCATGTCTTTCTCCTTACATCAAACTGTGCCAGTATGGCTCCACTAGTCAGGCCTTCCTTCAGTGTGACCATGGAGTCCCTCAAAGCATGCTGGTCTAGCTGGGTGGGGTCCTGAGGGGACTTCTCAGGAATATACTGAAAATCTGGCTCCGAGTCTGCCTTCTCCTCCACCACGTCATAGATGGCTAAATGGGACAGAGAAGAAATATTTCACGGTTTATATACAGTACATACAGCTGTTTATGTAGGTTGAGGCCCGGGGGAGGTGATTTACATTAAGTACATAATGAAGAAAGAAAACATCCAAGATACAAAAAAAAAAAAAAAAACTAAAACATTACAAGTCACAACCAAAGCACTGAATATAAAGTTCATCTATATCACACATGTCAAACTCAAGGCCCATGGGCCAAACCCGGCCCCTAGCAAACTATGATCCGGCCCCCATATTAATTTGGGTTCCCATTACATTTTGGCCTGCCTAGTTTTTGTCACTTTTTTGTTGTTGGCTCTTTCCATAACGTTTGACGCTTTTTTGCTGCCTTTTTTCTACGTTTTAACATCATTTTTTTAAGTTTATGGCATTTTCTTTGACATTTTTGTCGACCAAACTGTAAACTCTAAATGAGAAGACTATATGAGACAATAATGTAGGCAATATTACAGTTAAAGATATTTGACTTTTTCCATAAAATAAAAGCAACAAACTATACATGTCTGGCCCTTGATGCGATTCTCATTTTCCAGTGTGGCCCTTAGTGAAGTTGAATTTGACATCCCTGATCTATATGCCTAAATTTAAGGAAGAAAGAACAGCGAAATCAAATAATATGAATAATAAATGCATTGATGCAACCTTATATCTACTCTGATATAAGAGACAAGAGAATCCATAAATCTTTTTTTGACCCAGTTAAAATACCAAGAATTTCCACGTTTCCTCATCTTTAAAAAGCTCCCTTCCGCCTTCACTTATGCTGATTAAAGGATTATGATTTGCCATCTCTCTACATGCCGAATACATTCAGCTGAGATGTAGAGAAAAGCAAAATGTACAGCTTCATACATCTCCTTTAAAATTTAAAAGGGTGAGATTAAGCAGTGCACAAAGACCACAAGAAGAATCAAGCCTGGTGACCAGATGTGTAGTTGTTAATCTTCAGATGTGGGCTGCACCAGCTGTCCGTGTGTTACACTTTGCGTAGTTATAATCACTTAGATGCTTACAAAGTGGATAGTCATGCATCACTGTATTAAAATGGGTTGCACTATACCAAGTAGTTCTGACAGAGAGAATATGTGTTACTAAACTGTGCCTTAGCTGGTTTAACCAACTGAAAAAAATAGCTTGCTAATTAGATGACCTGATACATGACATGATGATAGTATGATATGATGAAGTTTCATACTTTAGTCGCGAGATGACAACTGAACTATCTCCATGACAACAGAGCAAACTATCTGTTGAGGAAGCCTGTGAAATATGGTTCATAAGGTTGTCATTTATGGCAGTTATGTTACAGCTTGTGGCGATACAGTGCTTTCCTGTTTACACTGTTGATTGGGCAGCACTAGCAACGTTAAATTAGTAAATCACTAGTTTGAAATTAGCTAGTTGTAACAAGTTAGGAAATTAGGGAAGAACTCTATAAACACATTTAGTAAAGGGTTTAAGAACAGCTGTTTGACTAGTAAATGGTTGATGCTAGAATGGATGGTCCCAAGGGACGGGCAAAGGCATGGCCAACCTCTGTTTGGCAAAGGCATGGCCAACCTAACCAACCAATGGACCATTGGTTGGTTAGGTTTAGGCATGAAAAGTGAGATTGGTGAAGGTTAGGGTAAGATTATCAGGGTAAGCCAATCAGAGGCAGAGTAGGGCGGGTCATGCCTTCACCGGTCCCTCCGGACCATCCATTCTAGCATCAACCCTAGTAATTGGGGTGACGCTTGGGCATAGTTCTGCAATTCCTCACTCACTAAACACTAAGCAGGTAAAAGTGACACGGGAGATCCAACCAATAGGAACAGCTCACCGTTTGGTCTAACCAATAGAATGAGCTCTCCAGAATGGCTCTCACAGCTGGCTTTGATGAACATGACCACCTGGTCATGGGTGTGGTCAGAGATGTCCCGTCCATTAATTAAGACCACCTGGTCGCCCTCGTTAAGGCGAGGCACACACAGGTCAGCCTGCAGAGGGAAACGGAGGGCAAACGACGAGAAGAAAGAAAGACAAAGAAAAGACAAATGAAGGCACAATAAGAATGGTGAGATAACAACATTATTTGATTAGTAACATATGTTTAGTGTGATATAAATGTTTCTCATATGGGAGAAATGTCTTCAGAATATGAGAATGCTAAAATAGCAGCTAATTGTGAAGCTGCATTTGTTATATCACATGCTTACACTCAGCACAAGTAAAAGAAAATACAGGAGTAGTAGTAGTAGTAGTAGTAGTAGTAGTAGTAGTAGTAGTAGTAGTAGTCCTCCTCTACTGACTAGGTGGCTGTTGACTTACTGATGTTCCCGGAGCCACTCGAGACACAATGATGGGCATCTTCTGGTCAGCTCCACCCTGGAGACAGACAGAAAACACACGGAGGTAGGATCAGTTAACAGCACAAAGCCTGGCACACATGTCCTTTCTTTCTAGGAAAGAGTTAACAGTTTAGGCAAGCAGAAAGGAATTGGTCTTGATGCATACAGACAATTTGTGCCAAGTGTTGAATATTGGCATAAACAAGAAGGAAAATGAGAGAGCTAGATGAAGAGATGAACCAAGGAACAAAAAAGATAGGACCACGAACAGACTTTTTCCTATTGTTTCCCCAACTAGTATCAGCTCTCACCTTGACATTGAAGCCAAAACGTCCGTGTTCGTCAGGTCTCATCTTGATCAGGACCAGATTATCATGAGGGACAACTCCATTTAACTGCAAGAGCAACGTTGGACACAGATGCATCAAATTTACATACTACTTCCCTCCTCCTTTGGGGCACAGGACTACTGGTTTCAGCTAGACTAGGCATTATTACTTTGGTTGATAAACAATTGTTATTGTTAACCTATTCTACTGTTGCATTAACAGTAAATGTGCACTTGACTGGAATGCCAACTCCACATCTTCAATATAAGATCAAGATTTAAAGTGTGAAAATAGATTTTGGGTCACTAGGGGGCAGAAAAGAATATCAAAACAAACTAAATTGACAGACAGACAGTTTTTAAAGAATAAAAGAACCTCTTCAATAGTGATAAGTCATTGAAGGCACCTTGGGTTGTCATTTATTTGAATTGCAAATTATGTGTGTCAATAAAAAATATATGATGCACATAAATATAAAACAATCCATTTAACGAAATCTCCTGAGGACACGCATTTAAATTTGTGCACCATATTTTGTCATAGATAGATAGATAGATAGATAGATAGATATATATAAAAATGTTAGTGTTGTGTTGCCATACTGACCGTGGTCTTATCAGCATTGACCGGAACATCGTACATCTCATTAAGGTGGTTGTCCAGGAGGCTCTGCTGGGAGTGGGCCTGGATGATCTGGCTTAAGGTCTTCCTGCTCAGCTGTTTGGGGGGCAGAGCTGGAGGTTGGCCATCTAGCCCCTCTGGAGACCTGATAGAGAGGGGGGCGGGGTCAAGGACCGAGAGAAGGAGAAAGAAATAAAGAAAAGCCTTTATTCAGATGAATATTAACAGTTATGTTTTTTTAAGTATTTTTCCCAACCAATCTGGTTGGGCAAAGTAATAATTCTCAGTTGCATCACTATTCTAAATGACCACACTTTTATCCAGTACAGAACAAAACCTTACTTGATCACAATTGTAAAATGAGCAATGAATCACACAGAATAACTGCTGATGAAACAAGGCAGCATGGCCTTTTAAAGATGGTGGGAAACCCAAGGCACAAACATACAGATTAAAAAAACAGGAGTTTGAGAGAGAAAGAGATTGCAAGAGACATAGAGCCTTAATAGCCCCATGTTAGTCACAATGCATTAACCTCAATAAAAGGGCTGCAAGAGGAAGGGAAACACCCCCCTTCCCCTCCCCCTCCATCATCCAGACAATAAAAGGCAGTCAGTGTGTACGTTGAAACAGGGTCAGTCAGGTAAGGCTTTCAGGAGCATCATGGCTCACTCTGTGGGGGGTAAAAGAGTGATTTCAGAGTGTGTGTGTGTTTGTTTTACTATATTTGTGGGGTCCAAAAACCAGGGAATACAGTATACTTGTGGGGTCTGCACAGCCTTGTGGGGCCCAAAATGCTGGACCCCACAAGGTTAAAGGGCTGTTTGAGGGTTAAGACTTGGTTTTAGGATTAGGGTTAGAATTAGGTTATGGTGAGGGTAAGGGTTAAGGTTAGGCATTTAGTTGTGATGGTAAGGGGCTAGGGAATGCATTATGTCAATGACGGGTCCCCACAAAGATAGTGAAACAAATGTGTGTGTGCGTGCGTGCGTGTGTGCGTGCACTAGTCAAAGAGCATTGCCTTTGTTTTGGCTGCTGGTGCCACTTTGTGTCTTACACACACACGGAAACTAACATCTATTATGGGTCACAACCAGGTCAGGCTCTCAGGAGGGCAGTGCACAGCAGGCCTGAGCCAAGACTGAACATCCTCCTACATTAGTGTTTCCTCAACACGACACAGAGGGTTGAATTGATATGAAATTGTCTTCATACCATACCACACCACAGGGCCAAAGCCTTGGGACAAGGATATTTACCCCATGACTAAGCCCTCTTTGTTAGTTTTCTGTCTGTCAAATGCTTTGATTGTTACCTAATCCTAACTGGTCTTATTTTGCTAAAAGAATATTTTGAAAGAACTGACAGAGGATAGAACTAAGAGTGTGCACAGTGACAGAAGAATCACATGCGGTTAAATGAGAAGACTAAGGCTGCGGTCGAATAGTCAATTTTGGTTAGGAAGGTTCCTAACAGAGTGAAATGACCGGGAGTTGTTAGGTGGCTGCCATGATAAGAGACATTTGAATTATCTAAGTGATAAGGAAGGGTGCTTCAGTGCTTCCTTTGTTACCTCCTTTAGCATAGGATACACTGGACCAGCCTTTACAAAAGGAAAGGAGATAATTGCCTTCCCACAAGTCTTTGCGGCAGCGTAATTTAAAGCGACGCGTCACCATTTCGCCGTTCATATTCAGAATATTAGGGTGCGCAACAGCACAGGCAGCCGTAATCCTGTGTGTACATTTTATTTTCCGTGAGACATTGCAAGACATCTAACAATAAGGATAATATACCTTATTGGTGCTGTTTGACTGGTTTTAACTCTAGACTCCGACGCGTAAAATTACAGTGAGCATGTGTGGACAGAACTGAGAATGAATGGATCGCTCAATCCAAAGTTATACAGAGCACCGGACATTGGTTTATTTTTAGCCCAGAGCAGCGTCTGAAACAAGTTCACCTGTTCGCCCCTCAGTGGCTTATTTCAATATATATTATTATTATTATTATATTATATAATAATTATATTATTATTTTGGCCATGTGGGACTGTGAAAGTATTAATATTATGTGAGACTGCACGGATCGGCTCTGGCAGCATCCAAAACAATTACCTTAAATCAACCACCCACACCAACCCAAAAAAGTTATTTTCACTCCCCCTCTATAGTCTCTGTAGGCCTTTGCTTTTTTTAATGATGTATTGTAGTGATGTATGAGGATTTTTTTTTTTTTTTTAAGATTTACTGTAATGATTAGAGAGGCTGCTTTCAGTAACTGTAAACATCATGCGCGCAGTAATGCTATCGTATGACATTTAAACAGCAAAACTAAAAACTGTAGTTCTAAACTTGACAGAGAAAACATAACTCAACTTTCAGCTACTGAAATAATCAATAGAGTACACTGCTGACTGCTGTCCTCGTGTGGAAATGTGCACAGAGGAGCAGCAGCGGACAGCTCAGCTCTGCTTTGTTTACAGTTTAGAGAATATTGTCCTCATTAATAATGTATTTCTTTCACCCACCTGCAACCATGTGACCCTTACAACATTCAGTATGTACAGTAGATCCGTAGGCCTAACATGTTCTGCTTATCTTGCATACATTTAACAATTATTTCCTTGCAATAATCAGGACTCATGTGGATAAATATGAGCGGGCAGTAGGGTGAGCATGAGAAACCAATATTGATAATAAACGTTATTTGCAGAACACCTATATAAGAAACAGCCTACAGCTCAGTGCTTTAACGAAATGACATGCAGTGAGCGCTTCACATGAACAGACATAATCAATGCAAAATAAGATGGGAAATAAAATGCTGATGCATTAATATTTGTCCACGTTTATAGAGCCTGCGTGAAACTACACGGTGAGAACCCATGGGTGGAAGTATCAGATACACTTTCTGTAGTCCACCCTCGGAACTGCGTAGTTTCAATGGCAGAACCACGTCAATAACGCAGCCGAGTGTAAGGGCAGTCAGATTCTCCTCGCACCGCGGTTGTCTTTTCCTAATTCCTTTTGAATTCTCCTTCACATCATTCCTTGACCTCATGACGTTTACCATCGGGGTTAAGGAAAAGTGGTTAGTCAAGGACATAGGAGGTAACTTTTTTTGACTTTTCGACCGCAGCCCAAGTCTTAAACAAGCTGCTAATAAGCACCATGTTGCATTCAAAACCACTAAAAGATAAATTTAAAAACACTAAGCGCACATTCAAGTGTTTTTTTTTTCCTCTCTCAACAAAATGATTTTCCGAAGCCAGCCTTTGCAACTGTAAAGAAACAGATCTGATTATAAGCATACAAAGTAATTTATCATGACATCAAATAAAGTTGCATTCAATGTTGTGTTACAATATATTATATAATTGTACCTTTTTGTTCCCTGCCACTGTCAAGGAAATATAGACACACTGCATTTAAAAAAAATAAATAAATGTGCCGTGGTAAGCTAAACAGAATTTTCACTATACACAGCTAAAAACAGAACATTATAGAGAGTGTCTGAGGGTTATGGCTTTGTTGTATTTCTTATGCATATAACTGTGGCCTGTGGGAGAGAAAGCAGATTCTAATTTAGTTTTTATTGGAGGAAAGTCTTGGGAGGAACATTGCGAAAATTTGGATTATGAGGCTGAGCAAAATGACAGACGTGAACGTATTGGAATAAGATTGTGCCATGTCAGCTTGGATTGCAAATATAATCATTGTATATGGATCTTTAAGATTAGGGATGCCAGATTCTCACCAAAGAAAAAGGCAGCATCAAATGTATTTGGGGACAAAGAGGTGGTTATTACATATTAGATTTAGAACTGATAGATCCCCAAAAAGTGTAATCTGGATTGGAACCAAATCTTTTAAGAAGACATCACAATGGGGTTGGCGGAGAACAATGGATAAACTAATCTTCCCAATAGAGTGGGAAAATGATTCAGGCAATTAAATTGGGAACTTGGGATGCTGAAACTGCTCACTAGGTTCCCTCTCCCTGCCATACAGTGCATGTCCAAATGAACTCTATTTACAGAAGGTTATCACGTAAAGGCATCATGTAAACAACTCTGTTTACTCATCCTGACAATATGGTTTAATAGTTTTTGTGCTGCGGGTTGATTGTGGTTGTGTACAATAACAGCATGCTTACACAAGAAGAATGATCGTCACATAGCTTTGAAAAACATGATTCTTTTGTGTGCTAATTACGTAAATGTGATATTTCAGGGGTATTGAGAATGACTAATGTGATGGGCAAATCACAAAAAGCCAAAAAAAATATTATGCATGACTATTGTGAGTGTTGTCTGAGGAAGAGAGAGCAGGTGATTATGTCATCCTTTGGCTCTGTAACAGAGTGATGAGCCAACAACTTAGCGCGCGCGTGCGTGTGTAGCTTTGTAGGCAGCGGAACTACCACTGTAATGTTACTTAACCACTGACTTCCAACTGAGAAATGTTCCATCTTTGTTCTCTATTCTCTCTCTCACACACACACACTCCTACTGTGGCAACAGAAAAAGCATGCCGCATCTACAATGCATATTTTGCCTCATTTCAAACACACACACACACACACACACACACACACACACACACACACACACTGCAATTACTCAGTGAAATGACAAAGTGAATCCTGAATACTGTAATAGTGCTAGAAAGGCTCACACTGGCCCTCATTTATGAAACGTGTGTACGACCTAAAACAGGCGTAGGACGGGCATACGCCGATTCCTACTGCTATAGTGTTATGTTTGGCAATGATACTCAATACAGGAAACATGACGATGCACAATATTTTTATTTATTCTTCAGGTTTTTGGTTCTCTTTTAAAGTGTTGTTAATAGCCACAAGTGAACGATGAAAAAAAACGAGTAAAATAAAAGACACTGCATAAACTCCACTACTGTGTGTTTATTTAAATATAGGTACACCATGTAGGCCTGAGATATTGCAATATAAGCCTGTATATTACTATTAAGACTATATCATACATCTTTGATATAGTCTTAATAAGTTAAACTTCAGCTGGAGTCCGATTTACCACGGCAACACTGTTGACCAAATCAGTGATCTCTTTCCATTCCGCATTCTTTCTACAGCCTTTAATAACAGTTTTCAGGCTGCCAATCTACATATCAGAGTTTCAATCTCCACTTCTGAAAAGTGCCGCTTCTCAGACGGATTACGTCTCGCCGTGTTGTAAATTGTAGGGGAGAGGCCTCAAAACTGAGAATATATTGTGGCGTGATATTTAAATTACAATCGTTTCCATCCGCTGCATGTATCAATGTACGACCATTCTTAGGCTCTGATTGGTGTGATACGAACGTTTAATGAATCACACGTGAAGCCTGTCGTAAGAGGATTTCTGCGCTCATATCTGCGCTGGTTTCTCCGTTAGGTTGATAAGAGCCAGTGTGTCTACCAAGCACTGCTGAGTGAGTGAGCACCTGAGCAACAGAGCAAATGACTGGGGGCAAGGTTGCAGTTCAAACAAGTCTTTGCTAAGTGTTTCCACCTTACATTCCACCAAGTTTGTGATCATCAATTAGCTAACAAAGACCAAACTCCTGAAGGCCATGCTACAACATTTTAAGACAACTACTACAAGTAGGTGAGGTATGAGAGTACTGAAGTTTGCTGAAAGACAGATTCAAAATGCGAGTGTTTTCCATTTTCAGAATCAATAATGCTGTTCAACAGTAGGAACATTTCATGATTTTTTTTTTTTTTTTTTCTAACATGCCGCTGCTCTTTAAAAGAACCGAAAAAGAATTTCTGATTTTAGCATGTAGAGTTTTAAAAGTCACAATTTTTCTTTTACTCCCAGGCTTTCAGGCTTTGAAACAGAAATGTGGAACTTTATTAGTTCAAGGAATGTGCTGGATATTTTAGTGTGTGAGCACAATAAGGACATTCCGAAAACACGAACGCACCAATTCCTAGTTCAGCCCTTGTATAACCTCTCCGCCCTGCTACCCGCTATAAACACATTTTACAGGCTGTTTTTCAAAGGGTTCGTCTTTCAATGGGGCCAGCTAAGTGACACAGAGAGGGTGTGAACTGTTGGGAGAAGCCACAGGCACAGACAGACATTTAAAAACCAGTCAACTCAGCAGTACAGTCAGTCAGAGTGGCACTAACGCCGATGAGTAAAATTAAACTTCAAAATTAAAGGGCGGCCGTTTTGTGGGGGATGCTTTATTTATGAGGCGGTTAATTAACAGTGACATCTATTTCCCTGCCACTAACCAAAACCAGAATACAGAGGAGGACAGGAACAAACAAGAAAGCATGGGGGAAAAAATGAGAATGACAGCAACAACTTTCCCCCTGATAGACTTACGGTGTGGAGTCCAAGCTGATGCTGTTGGCCTGCGTAGACGACGCCGACTTGTGATTGGAGGAAGAGAAGACAGGCAGGCTGGGTGAAGCGTGGATCACATGATCGACCAGGTGGCCAACGGACGATGGGCGTAGTCGTGTGCCCTCTTGTACAAACATTGAGTTCCTGATGAACACACAAAGACAAATAATGGTACAGGGCTGAGAATACTGTACAACCTCAAAACCTTTTTGATACTGACCAAAATGTGTGACTTTCTGTAAATAGAACTCATTTGGACATGTGTCAAACACGAAGTACCCGAAAGCTGGCATCCATTGCATGCTCAGAACCATACTCTTATTTACTTCTTCTTAAATCAGACAGTTTCTGATTCAAATCACAATTTTAGATTGTTTTTTGTTCAGGCAAAGTTCTTGTGAGGCTTAATATTGTCTTGGTATTGATACAGAAACTCTTTATAGATGGGTATACTGTATATAGTAAAACATTCAAACGATACTTTGATACGATACTACCAGGATTAGACACGAAATAATGCAATGTGTTCTTGATTTTTTTTGGGGAGAAATAATCAAGTCACACGTCATGTTTGGGCTTCAGAGACTTGTTGTAGGACACTTCTGCAGCATACAGTACATGTTTGCCAATACAGTCCTGAAATGACTCCCTAGTCTCTTTTACAGCTGGCAGACCGGGCAGCCCACTAAACAAAGAGAGGTAACCTTTTCACAACAGGTTTCCTAATAACAGAAACTACAGTGATTTACTGATGACAATATTTGTATTGTTTCTAGAAACATTAATCATTAATTTAACTAAAAAAGAAATATTGAACAGTAGTTGCTTTAAAAGTATATTTGGCTTCCCTTTTAACTAAAACAACTCAATTAGTGTAATTAATTTGGTGTCAAAACAGTAATTTTGAATATATGCCTAACCATGTTGAATATGATTACATTTAAATTTCCACTGCCACAATTGTCTTACGTGAAGCTGAAGTGAACCTCAACCTGGTATGAAGCCTGAAACTTGGACTCACTGATTGGGCGTCCCTGGCGGCGAGCGAGTGGGGAGGCTTTGGGTCTCCAGTCTCTCATCTGATAGGCTGTTCCTGCTGACCGACTCCCAGTCAGTTCCGCCCACCAACTTCCTGGCCAATGGCTTGCTGGGAGATCTGCGCAGACCAAGACATTCATTTGGTTGTGGCCAAAATAAAAACAACAGTAATTCAACACAAGTTTGTGTGGCGTTCGTCTACCTTTAGAGGCTTGGGATGGCTAGAATGAATTAACCAAGAAAGACGTCCATTACCTGGCAAACACTCTGTCCTTGATGCCTTTCTCCTTTCCATACTGCACAGACTGCACCTCTGTCCGTCCGCTAGAGACAGAAACAGCAAAAACAACAGTCAGTGGACTGTCTTGGAAAATCAGCTTTTAACTGTAGTGAACCAGGCTGAAATTCTTTAACTCTCGGGTTAAAATAAAATATTTATAAGCTACGTTTAGTTTTACTTGCCCTATTTTCTTCATGAGAAATTCAGCATTAAAAAGAAAAAAATCAGTCAAAATAATTTTAGCAATAATGTCAAAAGTTAAGCATAGCCTGCCAGTAACAAGTGCAACATTTTCGCTGGGGTTGCATCACTGCTGCTCAATAATGCACCACAAGACCTCCAACTCTCAGTTCGTCTCTCACTCATGTTTCAAAGAAAAAGGAAATAAAAAAGCTACCAATGAAGTAAAACTAAGTTGTCACAAGGTATAATACAGTACTGAGAATAAAATGTTTGTAGAAGTGATTTTATTTAGATTTTTTTGTGGGGGGACTTTGAAGTGACTTCCACAGGATTCTTGCATATGGACACCATGAATAATTAAGTTGTGATTTTCTGGGGTAAGAAAGCACGAGAGGCCCCCACTAGCCTTCGAATGTTTCTTTTAGCCCCTCAACCCAAAGGGAAACAACTGCATCAACTTGCATACAAACAGGTACTTCTGTTGATGTTTCTCTGGAGTGGGACTATTGCTGAGAGTCAGACAGAAGGAAATACAGACAACGCATCTCTTGTGTGTGTGTGTGTGTGTGTGTGTGTGTGTGTGTGTGTGTGTATGCGTGTCCTCTTGTTCTTACCAATATCTGAACTTTGAGCCCAGGGTGAAGTAGTGAGCAA
>CM042327.1:32469478-32474478 GCA_023566125.1 Zingel zingel | reverse complement strand
CAGGATGCTGTGAACAAAAATAGGAAAGAGGCAACAAATTTTTTTATTTTTTTTTGTATATATACACTGTATCTTACAGTTCAATTTATATTAAGAAGAGTAACAATGTTGAGAAAAGAGGAGAAGTGACAGGACACCAGGAGAAGTGACAGGACTTAAGCAGATGTAGAAACAGTGTGCCTTTGTTTAGGAGAGGATGATGAAAGAAAACATGAAGAAGAGAGAGAGACAAAAATCAGTGAGCATAGGGTTGAGAGACACTGTTGACTATTGTATCGCTCTCTCCTTCTCACACGTGGTAGTGGACAGCTGTTGGGGACACCACTGTTGGTCCCTAAATTTAGCTCAACTGACTGGATACACACACACACACACAGGAGTTTTTTCTCCACGTAAGAGGAGATTTGCATTGATTTACATTTGTTCCACTTATCCTAGCCCTAACCAAAAAGTATTTTCCCCAAAAATGTCATGTTTGGCTTTTTGTCCCTAAATGGGAGGCACGTCTCCAGATTTATGACTTTGGTCCCCACAATGTCAGTAATACAAAACCCTTCCTTCTACAAACCCTACATAAGCACACACACTCAAACACATCTTATCACAAACATCTTACAGTTGTCAGACATTCACTGATGATCGCACACACATACATACATGTGCATTTGCTCTGTGTGTGTGTGTGTGTGTGTGTGTGTGTGTGTGTGTGTGTGTGTGTGTGTGTGTGTGTGTGTGTGTGTGTTAAGCCTACACACGAGTGAGTTATCTTCTGGACTTGCAGTGATTTGAGTAGTTACTATCCCATCCCTGGCACCCATTAACATTTAGCATCCCACAGTGCAGCAGCAGAGGATGGGAGATTTCCAAGAATCAATGCTTTGGAGAGAGATCGGAGCAAGAGACATAAAGAGTGATGAAAGTAAGTGAATTAGACAAGAGAAGGCGAGCGAGCAGATTTGATGCCTATAATATTTCCAGGAAACATAATTTAACATGAAGCCCTCCCCCCGCTAGAAAAAACCTGGTGGAATCAACTGCATAATTCTAGAGAAGATCAACTAAGGCTTAAACGCTATGTCAATAATCGCTATGTGAGAGGTTACCAAAATGTTACGCGACACATTTCTCAGCAAAAAGGTTTCCTGGAGGCGGTGGAGCTGGCAGCAGGTTGATGAACAGAGAGGTGGGTTTGTCCACAGTTTGATTTCCCATATGAGGGGGAATTTGGCTAGGGTAAATGACAGAGACGCACTCTCTAGTCTTGTCAACAATTACTGCTCAAACCACAGAAAGTAGGGCAGCAAAGATTCAACAGTTCCAGGGGAGCTGCTAATAGTGGCTGTGTTTTTACTATGAAAATATCAATGGAGAAAGCTTGTTTTATCTAGCAGGGCTTTGTATTCCATTCACAGTTCGACTCATTCACACCTGAGAGGTGCCAGGTTTTCTGCTGTTGGCCATAGAGTAGCTTCACTGAAACGGTTGGTTTTCAGCTCCCTTGGGCTTTCAGCAGGTGTAACTGAAATGTCTGATCACAAGTGTCTGTCACGTCTCGCACTTACATGCTTGAGGTACACGCTCGTCAAAACACGGCAACACGCAGCAGAATTTCTAGAACCTAACAGAAACTATGGATGGGAATTTTGTGTTAATAATAGGATCAAGAATGAACAACAATTCCCACTGCCCCTCAGTTCCGAGGTGTCCCACAGGGTTAAGTACTTGGTATTCTCCTGTTCATCATCTACCTGCTTCCCCTCTGTAATTTAATCTGTTTTCTTGGTCTCCAATTCCACTGCTGCGCCAATTATTACATATCCATCCCCACTGCAACTCATTCCACCCTGACCAACTGCCTCACTGAAATAAAATCATTGATGCAAGAGAACTTTCTAAAACTGGACTGTGACAAACCTGATATGATCAACGCTGGTCTAAAGTTCACACCGAAACCACCCACAACTGCTGCCTCACCATCAACAACTTCACTCTGTCACACTCCCCACACATTTACAACCTTGGAGTCTTCAAAAGAAACCTCTCATTGGAACACCATGCAAATGCCACCTGGACCTGCACACTTAATGAGGCCTGTCAATTTATATTGTGTGTGTGCGTGTGTGTGCGCGTGTGTGTGCGCGTGCGTGTGTGTGTGTGTGTGTGTGTGTGTGTGTCACTCACCATGGGAAATAGTTGATCCGTACCCTGTTCTTGTAAATCACAATGCCGGCAGACATCACTCCAAGAAGAATCTCTGTGTTGCTCTGGTCCTGAAGAGAGGAGAACAGAGCGTGTTAAAGAATGTATGTGTGTGTGTGTGTGTGTGTGTGTGTGTGTGTGTGTGTGTGTGTGTGTGTGTGTGTGTGTGTGTGTGTGTGTGTGTGTGTGTGTATATTCTTGTTTAACTATATTTGTGTGGTCCAAAAACCGGGAGTCCAGTATACTTGTGGGGTCCGGACAACTTTGTGGGGCCAAAATGCTGGACCCCACAACTTTAAAGGGCTGTTTAAGGGTTAAGACTTGGATTAGGGATAGAATTAGGTTATGGTGAGGGTAAGGGGCGGTGTGTGTGTGTGTGTGTGTGTGTGTGTGTGTGTGTGTGTGTGTGTGTGTGATGAAGCAGAGCCGAACAGAGACACAACACGAGTACAACAGAAAAAAAAGGCTTCCTCACTGCTACAAAACAAGAAGCAGTTGCTGAAGGATCTGCCTCAAACTAAGAGTAGAGGTTAATGAGGCCCTGAGAGAAACCCACACAGACTGAAATAAAGAGAGTATGTAAGGATGGGTTTAGGCCAGGATACAATAAACATCTACAGAAAATTAGAGAAGACCATCCAACATGTTTAGACTTTAGGCTTATCTAATTTAGAAATGCAACTGTATACAGGACTGCACTGGACATCCTGCATGTGCAATGTGATACTGATGATGACGGAGTGCTGAATCAGTTTGTCTTGTGCATGCTTTATGGAGACAAAAAAATTGATTATCTTCTTTAGTTTATTTATGATCAATCATCATAAATAGCCGAAAAACTGGAAAACCAGGCTGTTAATCACCTCCGATCGATATATTTTGTTTATGATGACGGTTTCTAGTCGTTTCTTTCTTGATTATCCATTGCTGCATACTTTGACATTTTGATTATATATTAAGGTTATTAAGGGTCAAAAACATAAGAAGTGCGTTACCTTTTACTCTTAGAGAAGAGATTATTGCATAAAAAGCAGTGTTACTCCCAAACCAAATGATGCAAGCAATGATTCTAATCTTATTGTACGCTCAAAATAATCTGCATCAGATCACTTTTCTTTAAGCGCTTTCTGACCTAAAAAGAAAAACGCCTCATGACATGTGAGCAGGTTTACTGTCAGTAATGGCGTTTTTCCATTACATGGTACCTGCTCCACTCGCCTCTACTCGTCTTTTCTGGTTTTCCATTACGAAAAAACGTCCCTGGTACCTGCTAACAGGTACTTTTTTTAGTACCACCTCCGTCCAGGTTCCAAGCGAGCTGAGTCGATACCAAAAGGTGACGTGAAAACCTGCAGACTGCTGACTGGTCAGAGAGAATCGTCATTAATCACTGCGTCATCATTGCTAGCGACAGACGGGGGTGTCCTGAACTAACCCACCATTTTTAAATAGTTTAGCCAGCGGTGTTTTTTTTGCTGCCTCCAGCTTCTTTTGAAACTAAATTTGTCTTCTGGCTGTGGCAAACGGCCACATGCCGAGAATCAAAAACAACACACCTTCGACATTCTGTGTGTGTGTGTGTGTGTGTGTGTGTGTGTGTGTGTGTGTGTGTGTGTGTGTGTGTGTGTGTGTGTGTGTGTGTGTCACGTTAGGTCACGGCAGTTTCCTGCGGCGTCACTATGACGACCAGCCACGCTCGCCTCAGGCATGAGGCGGTACTAAATCTGCAATGGAAAATGGAGGATGGGGCACCGCGGCCGAGTCGAGCCGAGTAGAGTCCCTAACCCAGGTACCATGTAATGGGAAAACGCCATAAGTTTGACGACATAAAGGGCGTTTAGATTTGAAGTTAAAGTCCCAATCCATAAAAGGGTTTAAACCCAAATTCTGCTCCACCATGACATCGTAGTTGATGCCACACAGTTTTGGTCCCATCAGCAGCTGAGGTGAAAGTTCAGACTTACTGAAGCACAGTTGCCAGAGTAGATTCGACAGCTAATAATTGAGATTGATGTGATGTATTCTACACGACTATCCAATTAAAATACTGTATGTGAAAGGAATCAATCTAAATGATGACTAGGCTGCTCTGCTACTATCTGTTGCTGTTTCAGTGTGAGCTGAATGCCAATGTGTGGCATTTCTGCCTGTTCTCATTCCTCCTCAGTTGCTGAGGGAATGAAAACAGCGTTGAATTAACCATGTTGTGATAGTGGGGTGCAGATTGGGAATGTATTATATAAATTATGATTAGGGTTGCAACTCACGATTATTTTCATTGTTGATTAGTCTGATTATTTTCTCGATTAATCGATTAGTTGTTTAGTCTATAAAATGTCCAAAAACGGCGAAATATTTGAATTTTTCAAAGCTTAAAATGACGTCCACAAATGTCTTGTTTTGTCCTTAACTCAAAGATAGTCAGTTTATTGTCAGAGGAGTGAATGAACTAAAAAAATATCCATATTTAAAAAGCTGGAATCAGAGAATTGTTACCATTTTTCCATTAAAAAAAAGGACAGATTAATCGATTATCAAAATAGTTGGCGATCAATTTAATAGTTGACAACTAATCGATTAATCTTTGCAGCGCTAATTCTGATACTACTGGTTCAATGTGGATATGGACTAAATGATCTTGTACTGCTCAGGGAGAGGGAGGAGAGAGAAGGCTAGAGTGAGAGCACAGATACACTGACATGTTTAACAATACATGTATATACAGCAGTCTTTAACACATATACCAAAACAAGTGTTCGAGAATAAAACCTTACTTACCCTTGCATAGTGCAGCTCTACCC
>CM042327.1:32436978-32466978 GCA_023566125.1 Zingel zingel | reverse complement strand
CCAGTAGCCTAAGCACATTGACCAACAAATCAATTCAAGCTCATCCTGCTTATTGATGTGCACACGGCTCCAGGGAGAAATCTATGTACAGTCGACAGCTTACGTTTTAGAGCAGTAGGCTAATGTTGGTTTGACTTCATGCTGCAATTATTACTTTAACAAGGTTCAATGTTAAGTCCAATGAAGCTCAAAGACTAGCTGACACCCTGCTCTTACTTTATTTATTTATTTATTATATATATATATATATATATATATATATATATATATATATATATATATATATATATATATATATATATATATATATATTTTTTTTTTTTTTTTTTTTTTTCTCAGTCTATTAATGTGAAATCCATACTAGCTTGAGCTCAGGCTGCTTATAATGATGCTTTTGGCCAGCGAAGCACAAACAAGACGATCAACTCTCCATTTGTGATGATGGATTTACATGCATTGTGGGTAAATTTAGGCCACGTGTGTATGCGTGCAAGTGCGTGCGTGTGTGCACTGTCAATATGAATACATTAACAAAAGCAACCTTTAAAAGTATATACGTGCTTGCAACATTTCTGTATATATGAAAAACTACAGTACACAAGTCCACATCTACTGCTTTAAAATAAACAAATGAAAATGCGCCGTTTTAAGATATTTTAACCAAAATGCCTCCTTTCCGAGGAAGGGGTCGCTCCGGTTTTTATTTTAAGAATTTGGGTCTACTGGGTAGATTTGTGGTGTTTGGAGAAGGCAAGCTTTAGTGTGGGATTTGGTGTGAGCAGTGCTGGCGCTTGGGCCGAGCTAACTGAATTAGCAGCATAGCAGCTGCTTCAAGCCGTTTTTTTCCCCAAAGCAAACATTTATCTTCATAATCTGGGCTGGCGCTGAGCTAAGTGACAACATGGACCTAGCTTGTGTGTGTGTGTGTGTGTGTGTGTGTGTGTGTGTGTGTGTGTGTGTGTGTGTGTGTGTGTGTGTGTGTGTGAAAGCAGTAGTGTCATGATGTTAGTAGTCTAGGCCAATATCTCTTCTCTGACCTATATACTGAAGCAGTGCAAATTCCCCACAAAATACACCAGAGAGGTAGAGGACAGAGAGAGGGGGAGAACGAAGGGGAGAGGGAGGGTAAGCGAGTGTGGAAAAAAAAAAAAAAAAAGAAAAGGGATAAGCAGAAAGGGATGAGACAGACTACACAGAGATAAATGAAAAAAGCAGAGAGAGGGTGAAACAGGCTGCATGAAAACAATGAGCTGCAGTAAAAGAGAAAGAGCGAGTGACACAGACAGAGAGACCAGTGTGGCAGGAGTCATTATTACAATGACAGAGGGGCACAGTCAGCCTTTAACCCAAATGCTAAAATCACAGCACATTTCCACTGCCACTGTACCATATTTGGCCAATAAGGAGGATTTTCATACTAGTCCCGACCACAATCCCATTGAATATTTAAATCACTGCAAATTATATTAAATATCACCATGCAGCTTAATTGACTCATGATGGCTTCAGGGCACTAGCAATAAATGCACTGGAGCAACCACAGTCATTACATTTAACAGTGTGTGTAGCTAAAGGGAGGCCTAATGAATTGCCTTTCCATCAGTATATAAAGTGGATGTATCCAGGGAGCACTACTTACATTGAACAGAATAGGACGCCAGCAGTGCGGCTGTGTTGTGTGGACAGGGTAATCTGGAAGACACACACACACACACACACACACACACACACACACACACACACACACACACACACACACACACACACACACACACACACACACACACACACACACACACACACACACACACACACACACACACACACACACACACACACACACACACACACACACACACACACACACAGCTTTGGATCAATACAAAAGATATTATAGTTATTTTAAAGAGCAGAGATAACAGTAATAAAAAATGTAAACAACATAAATAATTTTTTATTTGATGAAACCAAGAAAAAAAGCAGTAGCGCATATTTTCCCTGACAAAAACAATAATGAGCGTGTTGCATGTTTTTGTACATCTACCCCATGAGCGTGTACAGTATGTATGTACATAAACTCTTATTTCCTCCAGTCTTACAACTCTCGGCAGAATTTAGCCCCATGACAGCTCTCCACTTTAACTAATGCTAAAGAAATGATATCTATTACAGCAGCTCTGTATGGAGAACTGTGCACTGCCTATACAGCAACATCTAATACAGACAGGGTGGCATACTCACCTTCCAGTTACAATATCCTGCTTGATCTGAAGATAATATTGGTACCTAAGGGCGACAACACATTGCATTAGAACAGGAGACCAGTGACTAATTACCTCTGTTTAAATTGAATACAATATGATGTAAAGAGAAGCAGCCAACAGATGATTGCCGGTAGGGCCGGGCGATATGGAGAAAATCAAATATCCCGATATTGTTGACCAAATACCTCGATATCGATACCGCAATGATATTTTAGTGTTGACTAGTGGTGCTTTCACAAAATATTTACTCAATGATATTTTTGATAAAAACTCATAATGTGGATAGAATGAGGAAGTGGGTAAAGGCAAATAATAGAACAGTTACAACAGTCGGGTAAGTTCAGAAAATGATACCACTTTACTGTAATGCAGCCTTTAAAACCAGGAAAAGACAACACTTATGCTATATTACGATATTACAATATCCAAAATCTAGGAGGATATCTAGTCTCATATCACGATATCAATATATTGCCCAGCTCTAATTGCTGGTCAGATTATAATGGTGACACTTCTGATGGAAGTGCCTGTTATGTGAAACGTATCGACACCCTTCTGCAAAGGTCTTTGTTTAATTAGTAGTACAATGAAGCTGATTTTCCTAAGGGTGCTCCGATTGATCGGGCACCGATCGTTATCGGCCGATAAAAGCTTTAAATAGTTTGATCGGTGGTCTCCATAAAGGCCGATCAGATGACGCACTACTCGTGAGAAAATGTTCTATATGCAGCTAAGTTACACACCAACCAGACGGCTGACCGTTGGCAGAAAAAGCAGTTGGACTGATCAGTCTTCCCGAGTTGGTCAAAAAAAGTGCCTCGGAACCAGGGTGGGAAATTAGCTAGCCTTGTATCCTTGTAATGGATTGGACAGTTTTTGTCAAAGAATGCTGTTGCTAAGTAACAATGCTTATAGGAGTCGCGTTACGTTACTGCTAATGAATCCCCAACATTTCCGGATTTTGCTGCTTCATAATAAAAACATTCAAATACCAAAATAACGGTGGACTTTTATTGTGAAGAACTTACAGGAAATGAAACCGTTCACAGCCGGGGCTTTGACCACACATAGTCGAGTAGCTAGTTTTCAGCGCTAGTCCGGGACGCCATGTAGCTAGCTAGCTGAGCTGAGGTACAGACGAAAGGAAAATTATCTGTTAAAAAATGTGGCGACATATCCCCGGTGTTAAGAGGCCCGCCGCGGAGTCAGCAGTAGCTATGGGTGTACAAGCTGTTGAGGGCGAAGTAAAGAAAAAGATACGGTACTTTTCGAACAAGTTGCGCATTGACAAAACGTACAGCGAAAGACCGTGCAAAACATTTCAGACCGTCCTGCCAACCTGTAGACATTTTAATACATCACACTACACTTAATACATCCATGAGCTACACTCGTTATTGTAGATCAATGATAAGTTAAAGTCCAATAAGTCCTTTATCAAACCGTATGAATGTGTCCCAGGCCAGGATAGGAAATTAACTAACAATGTAAAGATCAACAAGCTACAGACACATAACAAATAAATTGTATTAATAATAAAAAAAAATAATAATTTAATAAAGCAATTTAAAATATGATAGTGCACTTTTTATAAATTTGAATTCTGGAAAAAGTGGCTGGTAAAAAATGTAAGTGTCCCCACCCTGCTGGAACACACTGAAGAACACACTGACAGTGTTTTTTTAATTTATTCCGAATAAGGCTTTAGCTCTATGTTAAGCTCTAAGCTGTTTGTTTCTAACAGAGGAAGTGGAATGTTGAACGTTTCCTGTCAATAAAAGTAAACCGTTGACAATTCACAATACATTTTCTTCTGTTAATTTTAATACTTATACATTGTTGTTAAGAATATTAAAATTAATATATGATAAATATATGACATGATAAATAGAAGGTTTCAAATAGACCCGGTGATCGGTGATCTGCATCGGTTGATACTACTCCCAGCAATCAGTGATCGGCCCCCAAAATCCTGATCGGAGCACCCTTAGATTTCCCATAACATTTTTTAGAAAGGGCTTTTCTTGTCATGTGCTTTTATAACAAATAAGAATAAAAATGGAAAATGTTAACGGCATATGTAAACTGATACTATCCTACTACGGAATTTAAGGAAGACTAGCAATACTTTCCATTCCTTATCCAAGCTCTTGTTATCAGAATTGTTCAGCCCAATGTTGCCGTGTACTACACCATAAACATAGTCCGACAATTCAATCAATCAGGATGTGTGTTGTGGTCGTGACTCGACTGTACAATACACCAGATCAGTGTGTCAGATCCAAGGCTCACTATTCACTGTTACAAGCTGTATAAAAAAAAAAAGTGTTGATAAGGCTCAGGGAGCGAGGCCACGGCTGAGAGGCTGAAATAAACACCAGGCGGTAAGAGGCGATATGGCGCTGTGACGCCTCCTCTGCATGTTGTTTATGTAGAACGCCGTGTTGCAGACCTTATGTTTGCAGAACTGTGGGCTGGAGTCAGCATTACGGCCTGGATACAAAACATACTGGTTTCTTATTTTTTGTATTGTTAATGAGCCTGCATCAGCGAGAGAACGGAGCTCTGGTGCTGGAAATCTATTTGCAATGATTAGCTCCCGAAAGCTCTTTTCATAAAACTAACTGTTTATATCATTACCTTGTTTACTTAAGACCCACAGAAAAGAAAATATCATTACTTTATATATATATAAAATAGGTTCATTTTTGCATGATGAGCTCTGGGACATGTACCCCATTTGCAGCTGCGTGTGGCACTTAAGACACTAAACTAATCTCAATAAACCTGTTCAATTCATTCATTAGTCTCAAATTCCGACCTTCCTGCCATCGCTCGTATCACATACTGAATGAAACCATACAGGGAATATAATCAAAGCAAGATCATGTACGATACACCAGTCTAGTGTTGCAGTGGTGATATCAATGGAAGAAATCCAAACAACACTGAACTATAAAGCAAAAGCTGTGGCGTCACAGGTATCTATGGCTGTTAACACCTCGCGTCAAGTATAAATCCTTTTTATGAAAAACTTTCCAAAATCACATCTTTCAAACAGACAATATTGAGCATTTACGCAGGTGATAATCAGTATACAGCTTCTTTTTTTTTTTTTTTCTGCAGAATGAACACTCTTACCGTGTGTATTCTTCCTGAAGTTTACTGGGGTCTGTCACAAAGAATTTGACTCTGAAGCTCAAGTTATGGGGAGAACCTCCTGGAAAAATGATAACAGAATAGTTAGAGGGGAAAACACAACATGGTAGACCTGTGAGTGGATACAAGTAAGTTACTAAGTGCAATGTAAACGTTTATTCAAAAAAAATAAAAATGGATAAGTTCAATACCTATTCCTTTTTTTCAATTGTTGGATTGGATATAAACGAGTGGAATAAGTGACTCAAAGTGGAAAATTAGCAAGCCTATATTTCTACAAACGCATCAGTCTAACTCAGTGTAGTGTGTGAAATACAAAACCCTGTGGTCAATCCTCGTTGAATCAATCACTCAGCATTAAAAACAGAGTTGAAACACAGTTCAATCATTGCTCGAGGAGGACTGCATTTCTCACTAGGGCTTCTTCCTAATTGTTCATGTTACACATTATTTTACTCATTATCAAAAGAAAAGAGCAGAGTTGAAATGAAGTTTAACTATTGCTCACGGCATGTTCGGAATTTTAAATGACGCTTCTGCTCGAGGTGACGTGTGGATTTTAAACCTTCACAGGGGCTGAGCTGCAGACTGCTGCGTCAAACAGCTGCTAAATAGTGAAATTCAAGCAATTACATTAGGCGTGAGTGAACAGTCTCGCTTTACAACGTTCTGTTGATTGCTGAAAATGACCTGAGGCCTGTACTACGAAGCCAGATCTGCCATTACAGAGTTCAACCCAGGGTTTCATGTATCACGACGGTGGATCACTTGTTACCGGGTTAAATCGCCATGGTAACTTATGCTGAACACCTAACCTGGTCGGGAGCAGGTTATGTTGGAGATTAGAGATCAACCGGTGGAAAAGCACCGCCTACTGACCAATCAATACTCGGTTGATAATGGCGTCACCGTTCTTAGAAGATCCGGCGGAGCTCGGTGCGTGGAGAGAGAAAGAGAAGTGCCCACAGAAAAGTTCAAACATTTAGAGACCGATAAGCCCGTTAACATTCCCCGATGGGTATTTTTATGAAAGATTTTCAGCGGAGGGAATTACGTAGGCCTATAGGCTATTTGTCAGCTTCTTGAGCCATGCCACACATCGGTTTGAATTATGTTTTTATATTTTTTATTTCCTCTCACGATCGCTTACCACTGCCAGGGTTGCAACTGATAATATAATAGGCTAAAGCAAGGGCGGTTTATGGAAAGCACAAGTGTAATCATGGTCAGATCTTGTGCCTGACTGATGGGGAAGGGATATTCGTTGTGTGATAAGCGTTGTGATTCCCGCATTTACAGCGTCAGCTTTTTTGCCAGCTTTCCTTCCTGTGTTTTGCCTGTAAAACAGTGTCTGTGTTCTTCATATTTATGTAGAATTATAGTTTGCTCTTCTTATGTAAAATATGTGTCTCTGGTAGATGTTTGTGATTGGTCGTGCTGTGCAAACACAGCCTCTTTTATGTGAACGCGCGCCGCTGCTGGATTGGTAAACCCTGGGTTGATTGAACTAGTTGTTAACCAGCGTCGTGACACAGGTTATGCGGGACTGCGGTTGTTAGGTTAGGTGAAGGCGGGTAACTGTTGATCTTGATTCGTAGTACAGGCCTCAGGTTAAGGTGTTATGTTGTGGATTTCACCTACTTCTTAACTGTTTCCTGACGGGCTTGTTGGGATCGAGCCAGCGCTGTAAAATATTGATTGAGAGACACTTAGAGAGACACCTTCCAGAGCATGGTTACACAACCTAAATTATTCACCACTGGCCATACACACACACACCTGACAGAAATACTCAAAAACACTGTTCACATGGATACAAACACACATCAATATACTATACACACTGACAAGCAGTACATCTACATTCTAGCTGCGTTTGACTTCATGAGACTGATCCAAATACAGAGCATCTCTGGAGTTCTCTTGTACACACACACACACACACACACACACACACACACACACGCCTATAGATCGAAAACATCATACTGACTGGCGCATCTAAGGAGTCATCAGCCAAGTGCAGGCCAAAGTAGTCTCTCTCAGTCAGCTCCAGGTGCTTAAAGACAGCATCCAGCAACACCTGGCCATGATCCGACTTCTACAGAGAGGGACAGAAAACGCACAATGAATTACAATTCGCCACTCAATGTCCACCGTGAAAAGGCAGAAGGAACTAAGAGACTGACAAACGGACCACGCTGCTTTGCACGATGACCTCTGAATCACATCTTTGCTTTTTGCTGCTCCCGGCCTCCTCGGTGAAAGATCACGGGAGAAGGAGTGAGGGCACGGGGAGGAGCGAGGAAGTGATTATCCTGTGCTATATTGCAGAAAAGATTGGTGCTGGGACTCCTCACGCACACACAAAAAGAAAATCACTTTTCCCTCCAAAGACCTCTAAATAATTTGAATCCTCACATTGCACACAAAAGCATTTCACCAAGTCAAGATCCATGCGTGTGTGATTCATCCACGTTAAGCCTTATTTAATAGCTTTCTAACCACATGGGGAGGAACATGTATAAGGAATTAAGTTGATGCGTGCCTGTGGGCTATTGACATATATTTATCTATTTTGCTACATGGTTTGTTCAGTGACCGTGTAACACCATCTGACATCTTTCTAGCAATTTATCGAAGCTGTATAGCGCTAAAAAAAACACATTGAGTATGAAGAATTAACATGGTGTGCAGAATCGCAATGAATTTAAATGCCATTAACATATAGATGTACATATCAGCTCTTTTTAATGTGATTCCAGTTCCCACATTCACCAGCTGTCTTAAGGACAACAGTAACATTTGATGACTTGGCTTGTTGGGAAAGCATCTGATCATCACATCTCATATTCACATACAGAAATCCTCAAAATACAATGGGTTCAGTAGCATATAAGACTGTAGGTTTTCACAGAAATATGGGAGTTGTATCAAAATAAAACAGCTGCTCAGAAGTGAAGATTCATGGTTGATTTTTCACAATTTCCCTTTTTGATGCTGTTAAACTGGAAACGGATCAGTGATCAAGCTCCCCGGGTAACAAATAAAGTGTTTTGAATTGAACTGAATAAAAAAAACAGACATGATTGTGTGGGCAACCGTTTGGTGAAAACTGCCATGAGATTAGAAGGCAACAGATACAGAAGAGTCAGAAGTGTACTACTGAGGAAGACTTGGCTCTGAAGCAAACCAGAGCACCGTGGTAAAAGAGCAAAGAAAGAACAGTGAAACCACCGGCTGTCTGTGGTCAGGCTTGCATAAAAGAGGGACATGGAAAGAGGAACATTTAGAGTAAGAGACTGAGAGTTCAGCGAGGTATTTGTTTTCAAGTAAATCAATGACAATGTGCTTTAACATGGTTAAGTAACTTCAAATCTATAAGTTCGGCTTTTAAAGGTTTTGGACAGGAAGCGCTCAGTGACGCATGTTATTTACTTGTTAACTTACAAGGACTGTTTATGAAATAACCCTTTGCTATGATCAAACAAGAGGCAAAATGAAGGTCTACATGCTTTAAAAAGGCAATATCTTTTCCTCTTTTTACTATCTTAATAGTTGGGCCTCACAACATTAAAGTGTGCAAGCGGTCTTACACTGGCATGAATGACTAGAATGTATATTGTGGTTTGAATTCCTTTTTTTAAAACAAATGTGTTTGTTGTTATATCATTGCAATGGAACCAATGGGTCAAATGTCATAATGGTAGGAAAAGCAGCTTAACAAACACCGGGGTTGTGAAAAAAGAAAAAAAAAAAAAAAAAAAAAGGAATTTCCCAGAGCCGCGGAGAAAAGCAGGACAAAAGGGAGAGAGGGATGAAAGACTGAAAAAGGGGTGAGGAATCATTTATGATACAGATCATTAATATCACATCGTATCATGAGGGAGCAGGAAGGGTGAGAAGATAAACTGAGAGACCACAAGTGGAGCAGAAACTCACACCTGATCCTGCCGCCACTTTGAGAGAAGGAGGGAGGAAGAGAGAGAGTGTGTAAGTGTGTAACTCCATATGAGGTCCCAATGGGAAGACACACACACACACAGATGAGGTCCCAATGGGAAGACACACACACACACACACACACACACACACACACACACACACACACACACACACACACACACACACACACACACACACACACACACACACACACACACACACACACACACACACACACACACACACACACACACACACACACACACCTCTTGTCCAGCACTCCCCTTTACCCTGGTGACACATTTTTACAGCATACACACATACATACATGTGCATTTGCTCAGTGTGTGTGTGTGTGTGTGTGTGTGCGTGCTATCAATCTACTGCTGTCAATGTCTCGTTAAGAGTGAGACAACCCTGATATCTTCTGTGCTCCTTCCCGCTACAGCTTTAATATTACTACCATGATTGAATGAAAATTAATCAATCTCATATTTCTGTATTTTGGAAGTGTTTGGCAAAGCATTTTTAATAAGTCTGATGAGATTGACAAAGAGACTTTTGGGACAGACCAAGATGGCGAAATCTGAAAATGTTGGTGTTGTGTTATCTAGGACAACAGACCTTTTTGGAAATAAATAAATAAACTTACATTTGACTGTCACAATGAGATCTCTGTTGTCAGATTGTCCGGCGATCTCCTTTATTTATTTTTTTTTAATTTTTTATAAATGGTGTCAAACCCAACCAACCAAGCTTTTCAATTTGGGATCAGCTTTCAGAAAATAAAAGCTGTTGGAAAGACATCAGAAAATACTTGTGTGTGGACTGAACACATCTGACTAGCTTTGACAAAATACCACACAGTTTATGCCGATGCAAACTGGCCTCATCATTTACAGGCTGTTGGATTTACAAAGTAACTGAAATGTAATGATTCAATCAGCTGACTGGGGTCAAACAGACAAAATGAGGAAGTGAAAAAACATCTAAGCCTCCAGTATGATGTTTTCCCATGTAAGGCTATTCAGAGATATGACTGAGAGACTGTTTTCTGTGTCCACGGCTTCACCCTTTGTATGAAGCAGCTTTTCAAGCTGGATGTGGGAGCCCTCTGTGCACTTTTTATACTGTGCTCCCAGGAAATCCATCGCCACGCTGTGCGTGTGCGTGTGTGTGTGTGTGTGTGTGTGTGTGTGTGTGTGTGTGTGTGTGTGTGTGTGTGTGTGTGTGTGTGTGCCTCTTCTGGTTTTCTAAAAGCATGCGAGCCAAATGTGCGATCGCCGCCAGTGCATGAGCAAACAGCAATACATTGTTAAAACTGAACATGCACACAGGCAAGCATGTCCACTCACGGACACTTTTTAACGCAACAAATAACTGCGGCAAACTCTACACTGTGGCTAGTTTGCAGGCTACCTACTCAGTGAGAGAAAGTCACAAAGAGCAAAGATAGACAGTTACAGAACATATACTACAAGAGAGACAGAGCGAGAGAGAGAGATAGGGAGAACAACTGATGACTGAGAGATGGTAAGAGGAAGACAGAGAGTCATAGAGACACACAGAGAGACGAAGAAGAAGAGCGAGCAGAGAAAGCGAGAAAAGGAGTGATTGACGATGCGGTTGTGCGAGACAAATGCTCTTTGTGTTGATCTTCATCAGTCCAGCAGCACCACTGACTGGAATAGTGTCTGTGTGCGTGAGAGCGAGGAGAGAAGAGGGAGAAGTGGTGATAGAGCGCAATCAGAGCACAAGAGACAGAGAGAAAAAGAGAGAGAGAGAGCGAGAGAGAGAGAGCGAGAGAGAGAGCGAGAGAGAGATGCTCTGATAAGTTCTTCACCCTGAGGAATTATTTAACGTGTTAGAGGGGGAAGAGAGCCCCAAACATCAATCACAATGGACGGACCTGAAGTCTAAAGTGGCGCTCGGGGGGAAAGCCGTGTTTTTTCAGGTTTAACAAAAGGCGTAAAATGTGACACATTTATTTCCCTCCTTACTTCTTTCCATCCATGGGATACAGCTGAATGTGCTGCATGTACGCGTTTGTGCTAAACAATGATGGAAATTCAGGAATGCATGAGGCAGCTTGTCCAGACAGGAAGAGAACTACGTGAAGGAGGAGTCATTCACATCACACACACACACACACACACACACACACACACACACACACACACACACACACACACACACACACACACACACACACACACACACACACACACACACACACACACACACACACACACACACACACACACACACACACACACACACACACACACAGTGACTTGAAGAGAAACGTAACTAACTATAGTCTAAATATCGGCCGACATACTACACAAACACATTTAAATGAATATGGATCCTTTCGAATAGACTGGATTCTGGAGGTTATACTATATTTTTGACACTTATAAGTAAAGGAAACACCACTTGTGTCACACAGTTGGTTACATGCCATAGCTGTGATGGAGCTGAATCTGACAATCATGGCCCAAAAAACAGTTTTCAACATTTTCAAGGCTGCTGAATATTACTATCTAGTCTACACTCACATCCTAGCTAGCGTACTGATATTTGTGACAAGAGGCTTGATCGGTTTATCAGAACAAGGTTAATGGAAAACGGCAGCTGAGGAAAAACCATCTCACTCCAAGATCAGTTTAGTGGCCGTTTCTGGAGCTTTCAATCATGTCACAAGATTAAATGATTGATGATCCACAACAACTGGTCAAACTCCATCTGCTGACGAAGATCAAACGATTTAATCAGAAGACTCTCTTCCTCTCTTCCGACTTTCTCTACAAAAACATCAGCCGACATATATTTATGGATACAAAAATGTACAGAGGAAATAACTGAAGTGGCACACATTTAGTATACTGTATTCTGATATTATAGAGAAGGAGCTAAGCAAGCAAAATCCTCCCACGCCACACCCATCCCGCAGCACAAACACAAATCTCTTGAGCCATTCTCCGTTTTCACTTTAATTACAGTATGTGTTAGATTCTAACATACTTAAAATGCAATAATTTTACAAAAAACACACAGAACAGCTGCAGTCTATATTTTGGCTCACCCAGTCAGAGAGATGGCATGCTAACTGTTGAAAGGTTTCATATTAAGACTGTACTAAAGGAATAAGTGTCTGGGATGATGGGTCATTGGTCAGCTAAAGGGAAAGTAATAATATGGAGTGGACACATATCCAGCTAGCTTCTGGAATGTTGTGCTGGAGAAGATTTCACATGACTGTAAAGCTTGAACTTTTGATGCTTGTCATTTATCATCACTTACCATAGTGTCTTGTTTCTGACCCTGCTTTTGCATCTGTAGAGCCGTGGGTCTTTTTTTTTTTATTTCTTGTCATCTATCAAGCCTCCAAGCTACACCAGATTCTACTGCATAATGCTATGGAGTCAGCCAAAGAATTCCCATCTATAAGATCATCAGTACAGACAAGCTCTCGTGTGCTCCCCCGGCCCAGGAACGCGCCGGTTCCCATGACAATAAGTGACTGCTTCTGGATTTTCACTCTTGGCTAGAATCAAGGCCAGTCGGCCAGGGAGAGGATCAATAGAAGTACTGTTGCTCTCAGGATGGCTTGCCTTTCCAGGAAGTTACTGCGGCTGAAAGCATCTGATCAATGACACTGACAGAGAAACTGAGAGAGACCGAGTCATTCTTCAGCAAGACGCAGGGGGGGGGGGGAGAATGGGGGGGGGGGGGGGGGGGGGGGGGGAGAGATGAAGAGCAGGAATCAGAGAGGGAGAGAAATGTGCAGGGAGAACTGTAAAGAAAGAACATGGAGAGAGACTGTGTAAGATAGTGATCCACAATAATGGCTGAAGAGATAATCCTGATTACCCATCTGTGAAGAGATCACGATGTATAATGCAAATTGAAGTTGACTGGCCTTTTGGTTGAATCACTGTGAATTCTTCCAAATTTGTTTTACGGTTCACGCGCAGAATAAGTATCTCGGTCCTTTAGGTGGGTTAGTGTCAGGATAGTCTCGCTTTGCCAGACCCTCCTCCAAAGCGCGCTGGAGGAGGGTCTGGCTACTCCACACAGCATTCGGGGATGGGAGGAAAACATGCTCTGGTTTAATGTCATTTCTTTAAGCCAATCAGAATCATCATGGACGGTGCTAAACTCCTCACAGAGCCGCCGCAAAATAGGCATGCAAGAGAAAACTCAGATTGGACAGATAGTCCAGCTAGCTGTCTGGATTTACCCTGCAGAGATCTGAGGAGCAGTTAACAATAGTCCTCATAAATCCACTGGAGTTTAAAATCCCAACACAAAGAAAGCGGAAGGAAACGGAAAATACATGCATCCGGTGGAATTTCCTGCAGCACCGGAGCAATCCCGAAAGTAGAACACAAAAGGATATAGACTAATGTCAGGAAGTGAGAAAGATATTCCAGCTACAAGCCAGGCCCCCAGGAAGGGCACCGGGCTTTGAGGCAAATTGAAGATTGAAACAGTGAAATTACCCCGGGCCCGTCACCAAAAAGACTTTTATACTTGCATGGCAAAAGAGATGCCTGTACATCAGTGGATACATTTTTTTGACCGTCACAACCCATCACAATGACTCGTTTAACAATCAGAATTTGATCCATTCGGTCCGATAACATTTGGGAAGTCTAGAAGAGCTGCATGATTAAATCATTTTATCCTCATTCAAGTTAGAGCAGCGCTAAGCTGGAAGTAGTTGTTACATAACCACTCTGAAGCAATAATGTGCATTTGTGTATTTTTCTAGATGCATATGCATGCGTATACATGTTCACATGCACTCCCAGTCACGGGCTGTAACACCAACAGGATGTAATCTGTCAGAGGGGATGTCATTACAGGAATTGTATTTTCTGACTCACAAAGGGAATTTCCCTTCTCATACTGTCAGAAGTCTGATCAAACACACAGTGACAGAGAAAGAGGAAAAAGGAAATGTGTTATCGCATGAAGTGACAGACGACTGTAACGCCAGTCACAAGCCAACTTGTCACCTGGCTTTGGGTAATACATACCACAGGCTCACACACTCACACACACATACACTCACACAAAAGAAAAAAAGTGTGAGAAAAAGACATTTTAACCATTAAAAGGGGAACACCACTTAAATGAAGAATTCCAATATGTAATTTTCATGGCCTAGGAAAGTTATATTAATATAAATGAAGCCAGAAACCAGAGAAGTAAATCTCTTTTATTTTGAGTTTATTTTGAGATTATTTTGAGATGTTTAGAGATGCTTAATGTTTAGTAATATTTTTGGACTCAGACCATAGGAATAACATGTATCAATTTTTAAAATGAGCATCGTTCACAATATAAACAGAAAAAAAAAATACAGTGTAGGATGCTTTTTAAATGTCTGTCTTTCCCACCAACTCTCAAATTAATTCGAGGTGGGGAAATTTACAGTAACGGCACAAGTGGAGGGTTGTGAGAGGGAGGAGTGGGCACAGAATTGGTGCTCTCATTTCTTGTTTTTCTTTGGGGGTGGGTGGTGGGGGTGGTGCTTGAGTTAATGTACACTCACTTGATGACTTAAAAAATATCCCTGTATTGTTTTTTTTGTATCACAAAAATTCTGAAGTTGATTTGTTTTCATCAGCCAGGTTGAAGTAAATCAAATTTACTTCAATTTGAGTAAAGATGAATTAATTTGGATGATTTGGGGGCTGTGGGGGATGTAGACAGGAGCTATAATGTTGCCTTGGTGTCAGTTAGATACTGTTAGTTACAACATAAGCCATGTCGGGGTTTTTTCTGCCTATATTTGTTTACATTTTGGTAAACTGACATCATTGAAAGTATGCGAATTAGCAATGTAGCCATGGATGTGCAGACAACTGGGTTACTTTGATACTGAAGAAAACGTTGATTCTTAAGCAAGTTCTGGAGTCATAAGGAGCGTCTTTATTCTACGGTTCATTTGTGAGATGATGATAATCTCAGGGAGGCCCGCTGAATATAAAAATGTGCGTGTCACGTCTGTGTGTTCAGGTTTGACGGAGTTAAGACTCCAAGAAGGAGAATTAATTTTGGTGCCTCGCGTCTCACCCTCCGCGCAGCACACCCCCTAGGGAGGTGCGCTTCACACTTTGAATACATCCATTCTTATGTCAAACCTACAGTGTGTGCCCGGAGGCAACAAGTGTTTTCTCTAAGTTGCCATATCTTTTATTAAAATCTAAAGCAAGACACTCGTAGACCAGGGAGAGCGGTACTTACGCAGACTTTGAACGTCTGGACAGTGTTGTCCAGCAGCAGTATGCTGCACACAACCTGTGTGTGCTGTCTGTCTCGCTCCACCTCCGTCGCCCGGACATTGTAGGATCTGCCAGCAGGCAAGTGGAAGCGCGCGCTCATCACGCTCCTACCAGGGTCTGCAACAACCAAACACAGAGCAAAGAGGAGACAGTGATGAGTGAGAGAAACTAGAGGTGAAACCGCAAAAAGAGTCGGACAGGAAAAGAAATGGAGTATCATTAGATCAATGCTTGTAATGTACAAGTGCTTTATGACAACTTAGGTGTGCGAAAGTACGAAAGAGCCCCTCAATCCATCTCCAAGAAAAAACAGAATAAGCCAACGTAGAGTTCAACATCATGCATTTTTCTCCCCACTACCTTAGCGAAGACAGCGGCACAGCAAGGCAAGCCTGTACAAGCACGGCGAATAAGCAAAGACTGACTGCTTCATGAGAAAAGAATGTCAATGAGTAGGTAAGCAGCAGATTCCCTACCAGGGGATGTGGAAACTATACAGCAGCCGAGCACTAAAATCACTCACAAGCTACTATAAAACCAAATGAAATGAGAAAAAAATAACTCCGCAAAAAGAGCTTAAAATATTTGCAATCCTGCACGTATCATTATGCCAAAGTGTGACTCTGTTTGATCGTCAAAAAAAGGGAATATTGCAAAACTAACAATGACGATATATCAGCTGCCTTGTTTGAGACGTAGCATGTGTGAAATTTGAACTATTTAAATTTTCACTGCATTTGAATCGCGACTTCACACGTGCGACTTTCATCTACCTCAGAAGTTATGGGATCAATACTTGATACTCAAGAATTTGATGATTTCGTCGGTCTGGAGTGGCTCAAGTGATTGGTTGGTAAATGACGGCAGTGCAAACAGTGGCTGAGGGTGCCCTGTCTGCTTATTAGTGGGACAAAATAACAATAATTTGATCTGACACTGCTTCATTTACAACACACCAAAGCGCCTTATTACGGAGGCCACGTCTGACTGCTTTCCTCGTCTCCGTAGATTGCAAACTGGTCGCATGTGGCTTGAGTCCAAGTTAACATAGATTAAAAAAAAATGGCCTCTGCGCAGCCCTGCGCAGGACTGTTTTCTTCATCCCGCTCCCGCCCGGCGAATTTCTGACCATTACCGCCCGCACCCGCAACATGTGTTACACTCCCGCCCGCTCCCGCAATGTGTACGTCCACTCTCGCCCGCACCCGCAAAACTCTGAGAATTTCTGCCCCCACAATAATAGAGATGCATTGATGTTGTGTCTTCTCCCGTCCCACATGAGAAAACACGTCATTTTATAGGTTAATAAGGAGAAGATGCAGGTAAAGAAGGCAGGTGCTTGCTGCTGTTAGACGGGGAGGAAGGAGCCGAGGATGAGGGAGAGAGGAGAGGGAGAGAGGGGGAGGAAGGAGCCGAGGATGAGGGAGAGAGGAGAGGGAGAGAGGGGGAGGAAGGAGCCGAGGATGAGGGAGAGAGGAGAGGGAGAGAGGGGGAGGAAGGAGCCGAGGATGAGGGAGAGAGGAGAGGGAGAGAGGGGGAGGAAGGAGGCGAGGATGAGGGAGAGAGGAGAGGGAGAGAGGGGGAGGAAGGAGCCGAGGATGAGGGAGCGGGTGGACGGAGCCTTGGCTCGGAGCTCAAAACACGCTGGTGTCTGCTCATAGATGGGCTATACAGTATATTACAGTATATACTCAGTCAGTATATATGTATGTCTATGGTTTCTGCTGGTGTGGGGGGATTCCAGGCTACATCCTGATCCTGCAGTGTTTTTTTAGCCGCCCGCTCCCGTCCGCAGCAAAGTTAAAACCACCCGCTCCCGCGAAATTTGCGTTGGGTCCCACGGGACCCGGCGGGACCCAATCCCAATGCAGCCCTCTACTTTGCAGTATATCTTCCTTCTGCAGCATAAGGATGATTTTTTTTAACCCAAAAATGTATGAACTTTAATTACAGCCTATCCTACTAAGTTATTTCCCGATTTTGGCTTATCAAACTTACATTGGTATCATAAGCATGTACTGTGTATTAACATTTAACATTGAATAGGGTGCATTTTTCTAACATATTTTATTAATTCCTTAACCCTTGTGTTGTCTTCGTTTCAACCTTGTAAAAAAATAAAAAAAATTCTGACATTTGTTTTTGCTTTTTCCAACGTTTTAAATTTTTCTTCTACACATTTTCAGCGCTTATTTCTACGTCCAATATTTTCTGATATAAAACAAAAATTTAAAAAAACAGGCCAATGTGACCCGAAATCAACACAAGGGTTAAAAGGAATAGTAGCTTACTGCGCCCGGCCAATAGTCCAGCACATAACCCACCGTAACACCATGTTGTGTGTTTTTAAACAAGGCTTTTTGTATGGGTTAAAGAAACGGGACATCAGCTGTTAATTTGTGAGCTTTAGAAATGGCAGGTTTAGTCAGGCTAGCTGTGTCCTCTTGTTTCCAGTCTTATTGCTAAGCTAACAGGCTGCTGGCTAGGGTTGGGCATCGAGAACCGATTCCTACTTGGAATCGTTTCAAAAACCAGTAGAATCGTTTATTGGAATCGTTTAGAGGATTTGGTTTCAAATCCGATCATCACTTCCCGATTTAACAGCGGCCAGGCGTTTGTTGTGTAGCACCGTAAGCTCTAGTGGGGCTTTATTTTACATTGAAAAAGCTGTAAAACTGCTAACCACCATTGAATCAAAATACAACTTTCCTCTTATTTGTGAAAATAGGCATGTGACCCGTTCCAACTCCACCCCTCAAAGAATCGGAATCAAGAATCTATAAGAACCGGAATCGAAAGGAAGAATCAGAATCAGAATTGTTCAAATCCAAACGATGCCCAACCCTACTGCTGGCTATGTCTATGTAGCATGCAGTGATGAGAGCGATATCTCATCTAACTCAGCAAGAAAGCGAATCAGCGTACTCTGCTAAATGTCACCACGATTCCTTTGGAATCATTTATGTACAGTTACATTTAGGCGAGCAATCACAATTTGCTGTTGTCTTGCATGCATATCGTCTTATATGTAGTGCCGTATTTGACCTCAGCTACTTTATGCTATTTGATTACGTTACAATTAACATTGGCCAACATGTTCTGATCTGAGCGGCCAAGTGTATGCGCTAAGAGTTTCACGTTCCAGCGAGCTCTTTCTGATTTTGAGTAGTTACAGCAGTGTTTTCATTTCTCTTTTTTTATATTTTTTTTATTGGGTAACATATGCCACTGCAGTGGGATTTGTGCCCTTCCTGTCTGCCTCCTGTTTTTGTTTTTACCCTTTGGTGATCTGTCTTGACAGGAGACATAATAACCCCACAAGGGTCATGGCCCCGTCATCAAGAACTGCTGTATTTGTAACGATGGCTCTGTGTGAGCGTGTGTGTGTGTGTGTGTGTGTGTGTGTGTGTGTGTGTGTGTGTGTGTGTGTGTGTGTGTGTGTGTGTGTGTGTGTGTGTGTGTGTGTGTGTGTGTGTGTGTGTGTGTGTGTGTGTGTGTGTGTGTGTGTGTGTGTGTGTGTGTGTGTGTGTATATATGGCATATATGGAGAGCCCTCTGTGTGTCTGAGCTGCATGTCACTACACATCAGCACAAACCCCAATGGCCACTGCCAGATGGTGTGCGCACATACAAATGCATAGTTGAAGCCGCCACTAACAGCCCGCCGCCTTGTCACCTCCAGACACTTGAGCTCTACTTACGTCTTTAACACCTGGTTTTAATATGCACAGTAAACAATGTATTGTATATGTTGTGTGATTGCATCTTAAGCCCGTTATTCTCACAAAACACAATATGAAGGGGGAATCTCAAGCACAGAAAGTACAGAAAGTCCTACACGTCTGAAGCAGGGTCATATGATGCGAGGGAAACACGGGACACCCATCATGGATATTTGTGTATCTTAGAAAATATCTCTCTGTAAGATTAATATTCATAATTGCTTAACATATTTTTAAAAAGGAGCACTCAACCGGTGTTACACATCAAGATAAGTTTTATGACTAAGGTGAATACTTCTTAGCTTCTGAAAATGGTTCAATCAGGTCATCTGTGGCTCTATATCAAAAAGTAATCTCAGTTTGTGCTTGGAGACCACAAGTTTTTTCCCATGTTTTCACACACGGCCCCATCTCTCTGAAATTAACTCCTCCCCGACTAAAGAAGAAGAAATTCTCACACTGTTATGGAATCCAGTATTAGCCTTCACAGGAAAAGAACAGAGGTGTTACATCACAGATAGCTAATGACTGAAATGATAGTTGATGTTGTCATTTTGTAACTGAACTGATCACAACACGGGATGCATCCGTCTGAGTCAGCTCAGGACTTACTGAGTGCTTTACCACCTCCACTAACAATTTCCTAGGAGAACCCCTGGCCTGTGTGACAAACTGGGGGCGTGGAGTTTGAAAGATGCAGGCATTTATCCAGCAGAGAGGCTCTAACAAAGAGATGCTACTGAGCTGCATTACAGGAAGTGGTGAAAGCTAGCAGGTAATGAACAACCAGGCGTGTTGATAGTCATGCTGTAGGTCATCCTGGTGAGTCAAGTTGTCTGACTGCCAACAGAACACACGAACACACACACACACACACACACACACACACACACACACACACACACACACACACACACACACACACACACACACACACACACACACACACACACACACACACACACACACACACACACACACACACACACACACACACACACACTGATGCCAACCGCAACACCCTCAGCCTGGAAAACAGACGAATGGACCAGCGAAACAAGACTCTGTGTGCCCAGATCCAGGTTAAAAAAAATAAAAAGGTGACCGAGCCTTTGCAGTGGAAAAGAAAACTGGAATAGTTTACCTATTCATATAAAGGACATCTCGGACCGTTGAAACATTCCAAGTCCTTGCTTAAAAATGTCCCACGGCATAAAAATGTCACTTTATGGAGGTTTTTAAGCATTAATATGCGTTCCCCCAGCCTGTCTATGGTCCCCCAGTGGCTAGAAATGGTGATAGGTGTAAACCGAGCCCTGGGTATCCTGCTCTACCTTTGAGAAAATGAAAGCTCAGAAGGGCCGATCTGGAATCTTCCTCCATATGAGGTCATAAGGAGCAAGGTTACCTCCCCTTTCTCTGCTTTGCCCGCCCAGAGAATTTGACCAGCCCATGAGAAAGAGAGAGAAATCATGGCTTGCAAACAAGCGAAGCATGGCAGTTGGTCAAGGCCACACCCCCACCCTCCACCTTGCCCCCCCTCCTCCTCCTCAATAGCATTTAAAGTGACAGACACAAATGGCACATCCTAAAAGAGGAGACACACCAGCCTGATAATAGGCCGTCGGACCATCTGGCGAGGTCGGTGACTCGAGTCTGTTCAGTGTGTTCCGTGCCGTCGGCTGTCCGAGGAGCCGTCGGCCTTCATTTGGGCCGACCCGACATGTTCAGTCGGAGACAGGGCAGTCGGGACTCGCCAGGAAATGGGGAGCGGATGAGCCTCTCAAAATCTGATGAAAATCTTTTAAACTGACTTTTGTCTGAAATGAAGACAGATTCAGAAACTGCACGGCCTATTTCTCGTTTAAAATGTTGTCAGAAACACGTTTCGGTGAACTATTTTAGTACAATATGAGATCGTATTCTGAACAAGCCGCCATGACAGTCTGGCTGTGAATTTCCGGAGAAAAAAGAACCACGTGACGCGTTCGTCCAATCAGCTGCCGGTTTTCATTTTCTGGGAAATAATCAGAATGTTAATGGAACCAATACATAGCAGCGCCGCCTGCTGCTATGGAGACGTATTACGTCTTGCGCACGCGCAGAGCGTATGCTCAAGTCGGCGTCTCTTCGGTGTGTTCTGAGGCACTTTTTGGACCTCGGGGACCTGACTGATCAGTCCGACTGCCTTTTCTGCCGACGGTCGGCCCGTCTGGTTGGTGTGTCAGGGCCTTAAGGAAAGCTCATTGTGGGACTGGCTCTAGTGGCTGTAATTCTGCACCAAGGCTGAATTTCGGGAAAGAGACTTCAGATACAGTATTAGGGGACCACTAAGGCCTATATAAAAGAGACTTCAGATACAGTATTAGGGGACAACTAAGGCCTATATAAAAGAGACTTCAGATACAGTATTAGGGGACCACTAAGGTCTATATAAAAGAGACTTCAGATACAGTATTAGGGGACCACTAAGGCCTATATAAAAGCATCCAAAAAGCAGCATGTCATAGGACATTTAAGACCCACTACTATTTGTTGGCTTTCAATTCAAGTTGAGCTTTGACACCTTGTCCTTCTTGGTTATTTTGTATTGTGTATTGTTTGTGTATATTATCATTTTGGGTTTTTTGAGCTTGTTAAGCACTTTGGTCAACTATGGTTGTTTTTAAACGGGCTATATAAATAAAACCGAACTGAAGTCATGCAGAAAGAAGGAAGGAAGGAAGGGAAACTCTTCTATACTGGCTCCCACTGTGGAACAGCTACAGGATACACAGATGATGATGTCTGACACTAGGACACAGGCCGCCTTGCCTTCCCTGCTCTCTTCCTGTCCTAACATTTTTCTGCCATCCAGCTGAAGACCATTTAAAGACCACACCCAGTACTGGATCATCTCTGTAGTGTGCAACCATTTATCACAACCCCCCCTACCCCCAATAACACCTCTGTATGTGACTTTAAATGATCTGAATTCCAAACAAAATCCTGGATACAAGCATCTTTTGAAAGCACTAATGGTAAATATTGTCACAATGTTACCAAGGTTTTCTGTAAGATATACAGTATGTAAAGATATATCGTGATATTTGATGTTTGTCAAAAGAGCCTAGGCTTGTCGGTAAGCCAGCAAGAAAACTCAACTTTGGGGCAGTGGTGGTGCTTGTTGATTGACGCTAGAACGCTAATGTGGGTTGTCTCTGGCTCTTTTGTGTTGTTGCTTCAGCTAATGACAGCTATGAGAATGTTACCGCTTTACTTTTCCCTGTTGTAGCAAGTTTTTATTACGTTGAAATGAAAAATAAAGGGCTGTAAGCTGTTGAGAACTTAATTGGACTGTCTAGTTTTTTTCTAAATCAATGCAGTCGGGCAGGCTGACTCAGGCTTTTCATTTATGCTCTTAAAGAGGCGTATTCCATAAGGGTTCAGTGAAGTTCAAGCAGAGGTGTGAAGATGTTTGCAACTCTGAATTGTGATTAATTTGAGACCAAAATGAGAAATTCTCTATCTCTCTCATAATAATCAGTACAAATGACTTATTTACGCTGGCTCTTTTTAAAATTTGAGCCGCACTTTTTAAACCACTGAAGGTGCAGTAGGTAAGACTTATAAAACTAACTTTATGTCATATTTGCTGAAACTGACCCTATGTTCCAGTAGAACTACATGAAGCTGGTAATTAATAAGAAATCCGACTCCTCTGGCACCACCTACAGCCTGTTGTGTGATTTGCAAAAATCCACAGCTCCCTGTTCAGATGCACCAATCAGGGCCAGGGGGGTGTGTCTAACTGCATGCCAATGCAGTGTGTGCAGTGTGCTCATGCACACGCATTCATTCTCCCTTGTGGAGGGAGGGGTTTGGGGACAGTTTTGGGCTTTAGCGGAAAGGGGGGAGGGACTGAGAAGTTGTCGTTCAAATTTTTTGGCTAAGTCCTGGATCTTTGCAGTCCTACCTACAGCACCTTTAATTGATGTGCAGTAATTTAAACTTGAGGCAAGAAGTAGCTCTGAAAGTAGCTCTAATGGTCCATTGCAATGCAAGTTTAGAGTAACTCTAATGTCAATTGTGTTTGGGATAGATGGCATATATATTCTGTACACCTTCGGTTTCACAGTGATGGAACTGAGAGGTTGTCCTTCTGCAAAATCCTCTTACCCCACGACCCTTTTTATTGCATCTGATTGCTAGTGTTGGCCTGTTTTATGCATGTGCTGGTTTGGCTGTAGACCAAGACAAACATTTTGACTGCAACACGGACATAAAATCAGAATTTTCTAAAAAAGTTTAAAAAAAAAAAGTCTCAGAGACTTTAGCAATCAGGTTACAAGCTGCACTGTATGACTTTACCATCCGCCAGGGCCACATATGGCTATCCCTAAAGGAGGTCAGGGGTCATTCACTGCCCACATTCTTCAAGCTACAACTTCCCTGGCACCCCCCACACAGACACATTTGAAATGCTTTGTCTGAATCTGTCACTCACACACACACAACTGTCTGCTACGGTTGTTGCCCTACATAAAATAAGTAGAATTAAAGGGATCATGGGGGGTGGTCTTATGTGGGAGTGGGAGGAGGATGGTAGGTGGAGGGGGGGGAGGGGTGCGACACCAAACATTGGGAGGGAAAGGATGGCGAGAAGTAGGTGAAGTTCAATGAGTGTGTGTGTGTAGGGGTCTAAAAAGGGACAGGTAGAAAGGGGAGGTGTGGGAACAAAGGAAAGACAGAACTGGAACAGGAAGTCTGTTTTTCTTCTTCCAGGCTTAGACCAGATACTGGCCTTTCTAGTTCCTAATACCTCTTTGTTTTTGAAGACAGAATTACTAAAATATAACACTAGGTCAGGTTTGAGTCTGTCATGTCATGCCAATGCAGACATATACCGTACATTATGTGTAATTGGGCGCGTTTCATTTAAGTTCCTTTTTAAATATTGTACGCAGAAAGAGAGACATTTCTATTAGGGCTTTATAATAAAAACTCAAGAGCAACACACACACACACACACACACACACACACACACACACACACACACACACACACACACACACACACACACACACACACACACACACACACACACACACACACACACACACACACACACACACACACACACACACACACACACACACACACACACACACACACACACACACACACACACGTAATTGACCACCTGTTCGTCTGTGGCCTAATTTCCGCTTTATGTAACACTGGAGCGGTGATGTTTCATTCCTTTGGGATTACTAACTGCAAGCCTCTTATATTGATTGTTTTAAAGCAATACAACAGAAAGGGGAGCGACTTTTGAAGAAATTGGGGATATGACTAGAAATGTACGGGTCAAATAAAGTTCATTAATCACGCCATAATCAAACTGGGAGAGGACGTTGCCTGTTGTGTAACTTTAATTAAAATAAGAAATATGGGGAGAATCATAGTTCAGTTCAGTTCTGTGTTTGTGTATGCAAGTATGTATTGCGATTCAGTGGAGCTATTCACAACCTGATTTTGAAGTTTGGCAACATGTGTGTCTCCGTTTGTATGTATGAGCGTGTTAATGTGTATTCCTGTGTACAGACTGGAAGGCTCCAGGACCGTCTGTGTTTGCAATAAGCTAGGAGAGCCAGAGGAGCCCACCAAGGAAGCTTTAGGGTCAAGGAGCACGCACACACATACACACACACACACTCCTGGCTGTTTGTAAGCTCTGCTGACTACAGGAAGCAATAATGGTAGCGTGCTTCCGGAGTTCCGGAGGCTTATCTCAGGGGAGGGTGGCTGCCTTGTCCAGCTTAGCAGAGCAAAACACAGTGGAGCAGAAAATGATCGAACGTTGAGAATAGAATGGAGTACAATAAAAAAAAATTATACAATAGAGAAGAATATCATAGAGTAGAACAGAACTGAAAATAATACAATGGGAACAAAATACAGCAAAACAGTATAAATGAGACAACAATGATGTGACGAGGTAGAAAGAGCTGAGCAAACAATACATTGCACTAAAGCAGCAGACTATAGCTGAGCAACACATAACAGGCCTATACCTCAACGTTGGCTTGTATATGTGTACACTGATACTTTTATTTTATTTTTTTATTTATTTATTTTTACCTTTAACTATTCAGGGAAGGTTCACTGAGAGGAAGCCTCTCTTTTGTAGGAACGCCCTGATCACATTCGCACAGTTGCACACATTCATACCTGGAAGCTGCACAACCCCAGTCTGATCCACTGGCCACTGAGCAGCTCCACTGGAGCTGGTTGGAGGTTAATTAAGGGCCTTAACGGCTTTCCTATTCCCTTGTTTCTCCCTCTCCTCCTGTCTGTATTTATGCCATTATGCAAATTATAGTCATCAGTGCCAGGGAGAAGCCATTTACTTTACACACACGTTTGTGGCACTATCTTTGTGGGGACCCGTCATTGACATAATGCATTCCCTAGCCCCTTACCATCACAACTAAACGTCTAACCTTAACCCTTACCCTAATCCTACAACGAAGTCTTAACCCTCGAACAGCCCTTTAAACTTGTGGGGTCCAGCATTTTGGCCCCACAAGTATACCGGACTCCCGGTTTTTGGATCACACACACACACACACACACACACACACACACACACACACACACACACACACACACACACACACACACACACACACACACACACACACACACACACACACACACACACACACACACACACACACACACACACACACACACACACACACACACACACACACACACACACACACACACTTCGTACTGAATCAAAGATAGCGATAATGGAGAGACAGGTGTTTTCAGCATAACTCTTTTCAACTCATTCTGGTCAATGTCACTACTGCACTCATCTAGATGTTTGACTGATCGACATTTTCCCAAACAACTACTCGATTAAAACAAGAAAATAAACCGATGAATCAACAATGTAAATAATCGTTAGTTGCTGCTCTAGATGCATCTCTCACACCCGTCCTTTCACAATCATAATATCCACATCTACAGTACCTCTCCTCTCCCCTTGCCCTCATTAGCTTCTATGTTCTACTATGCTCCACTCCCATCTGATCTTCTATACATCTCCTTGCACTTTTCTTCTCCTTTACACCTGCTTGTTCGCTAGATTTCTCTAATCACCTTGCTTCCCCCTTCTTGTTGTGTCCCCTCATCCCTATAATCTCTATACAAGCATCTCTTCATTTTTTACCTTTCCTGTTCTTCATGAGTTGCCCCCCTCTCTCCCTTTCCCTCTTGACCTTACTCACATGCATTTCCTGCCAAGGAGCCAAATAAAAGGCACACAAATATTTATTTTTCCCCTGACACAGCTTCATAGTAGGGGTGTCACAGTAGCACACAGATTAACTGCCGCGTTAGTCGTGCTGCCAGTGGTAGAATATGGTACACGCACATAGCAGAGCTTGCAAACTGTGGCTTTTTTGTCGACAACGCGAACGTTGTCAACATAACTCACTGGAAATCCAAAATACTTCCACACCGGCGACTTCATTGAAAGAGGAGGGGGCTCAAGTTCTGTCGATGGGTCTCCAGCATCTGCAGTTGCCGTGCTATCTTTTGAGTGGCTGTAGCTAAGTTACAGGAGGTTGACTGACTCGCAGCTCTTCAACACTAGTGTTGACGAACTGACCGAAGAGCCGGTTAATTAACCCGAGTAGTGTCACTGAACCGGGAGAATGAACCGACTCACTCCTGCAGCGCTGCACTCAAGCTGAATGCGATCAGGTGTATGCTCCGTTTTGTGTAGCAGACCTTCTTCTGCTACTGTGTGTGTAGTAATCTAGCTCATTAGCGCCTCCACTGGAGTGGTGGTAGAATCAATTAGGAAATGGGCTACCTCGAGCCACAGACTGTATATAGAATGGACCAACAGATCCCGTTGCTCTGGACGGAGACCAGTGAAGGATATTAGAAGCACTTTTCCAGTGAGCGCTGAGCGTTACTGCGCAGCCTCCAAATGAGAGAGATGACGTAAATGTGACGTGAGCAACCTGTCTGAAAGTTGTAAGTCTTCTGGTAGCTGTGCCAACAGAAATCTCAATCATTCCCAATCTTGCAGAGAAGGAGAGAGGAAGGTATATGTAAGGAGATAACATGGGCACAGGCTAATTATTGCTAACTAACATGCTAGTTAACATTAGTAATTAAACGTAAACAGCTAATGTAAGTCCAAACTGCCTGCAAGCTTCTCCTGTACTATACGGTAATTCCTCCACTATGCGACAGTAAGTTGCGTGGTTATGACGTCAAAAACGTCTGCTATGGAGCCATAACGTGAGGTACAAGGTACCTATTATACATTGTTGTGTTTCTTTAGAAATAAACAATGGACAAATAAAGTCTTTAAACGCTTCAGATGTAAAGTTATTCGCTGTCATAGTGACGTCAAAATGAATGGCAGTCAATGGAATGCTAACGGGGGGTGAGTGCTTGTTAGCATCAAAATGGCGCCATAGGATCTACGCGTTGTGAGGAGAAGTTTACCCCCTTGCCTCGAGCAGGCTACACGTGTGTGTTTTTTTTCCCCGCTTGGCAAGCCGACCGGACGTGACATTGGGGCGTGGCAGCATCGACGACTCCATTTTTTTTTAAATTCAAGTTTGTGACTTAATTTCGGTGACACCCTTACTTCATAGCATCCATTCTTTTAGTCATACAGTTTTTAAGAGCAGAATTTTTTTGAATTACTAGCCTATTTGTCTCCATGTTGGAAGAAAGAAAGGTGCAAAACAATGGTTGCTTGGTGTTCGTATAGGAGGAATGCACACAAGTAAAACACTGTTCTGGATATTCTAAGAAGTGGCAATAGTTACATTTACACACTTTTCCAACATGATTTACCACTGTACAGAAAGTGGTTACAAATGGAGCTACAGGTGGACACGTTGGGGGAGAGGCGACTGCACCCCCCCCCCCCCCCCCCCCCCACCCCCCTCCTCTATATAACTTCTTCTGGTGAAACCGCCTCTGGCTAGAAGCACATTCCTCTAAGCAATGGGACTTCCACAAAAACATAAGCCCCTGGCTACTACAATAGCTCAAATAGCTGAGGGTATTTCATTCGATGGTTTGCATGAGAGAATTTACAGTTTTGTGGTTCTCAAATCGACGACAGCATTCAGCTCACAGTAAAATAATGGCAAAGTCTGTGGAAACTACAGTTTTCTTAAAGTTTCAAATAATTCTTTGAAATGATCCAAAACAGAGTAAGACATTCGCAAACCAAACATGTTGTGTGCTTATGAAAACACCCAAGAATGTGATATTTCCACTTATGTGCTCAGCATGTACCTCACTTCAATCTTAATATTCACCAGAGAAAGAAGACAGTCCGCCTGTTGAAACCTTTGTGTAAACACCTCTGTCGGATTACGTCAACAGCATTATGATCATAAGTGCTGTAAGCACTACAGAAACCACAGTGAACACACACACACACCCAGGTTTGTCCTCAGGGTATGTAAACGCACAGGTTGACTTACCATTGATGTTTGGAATTTACATATAGCACAAATGTCACTGTGGCGGCTGGCTAGCAATGATAGAGAAAACCCACATTTTTAGGGTTTCCTGCTTTTGGCTAACACTGCAAACAAACAGCTGCTCCTCCGTAAATTTGTTAACACAAAACACAACAAAAACAACAAATATAAATTCAACTGATGTTTATTTTGTGGTGCCATTTAGACGTTTATCAGGCACTACCACACATCCGTCTGGACGTCAACCACCAGATCCTGTTGTTCAACCCAGCAGCAGCAGTTTCATGTAACATCCCACTTTGACATCCAAAATAATTCATTTAGTGTTCAAGTTGAGTCCTGGGAAGAATTCAACCAACAGTCGGACTATTAAATCAAACAGCTGGTTTAAGAATTGATTTAATTAATAGCTCACAGACTGCTGCTTTGGCATTTCTCTGAATCATGTCAAAGCTGTATTCTACCAAACAGGTAAGAAGCCTGTAGCCAACTCCGCGGGCAGCAGTGTGCTGCTCTTAACGGGTGACAGCTTTAATAAAGACATGACGCTTTCTAGATCAGGGATCTTCAACAGGGGGTCCGGGACCCCTAGGGAGTCCTCAGAGTCAATACAGGGGGGCCCTCCAAATTATTGTTCAAAATTAAAAAGTCTTAACATCCAATCTAAAATATTATTAGCAAATATAAATCCCCACTGCTAACTGGCCTATAGGTAAGGTAGTCACTAAGGTAGCCATCTGCAGACAGTGTTCATCCTAAGGATTCACTGGGACTCATTTATGTATTAAAACATGATTTAAAAAAAAAAGAAAACATGCCAACAATTATTAAGCTATTTAAATAGCTTAGTAGTCTATGCACTAAAAGGTATGTGTAAAGGCTTTAGGCCGCCCCACATGTTATTGTATGCCGTTTTATTTATTATATTATATATTTATTAAGCAACTTAATTTTATACAATATATGTAGCAGGGGGTCCCTGCTCCGTCTCTTTCAGTTGAGGGGTCCTTGGCTTAAAACACGTTGAAGACCCCTGATCTAGATGCATTTGCTACAGGGCCTTTATACTACTTTAATTAATTTAAGTTTTAA
>CM042327.1:32311978-32426978 GCA_023566125.1 Zingel zingel | reverse complement strand
ATGCAACATACTGTATGCACACACAAATTTGCATTATTACACAACTGCCTAACTCTATCCTTCATGAGCGTCAATTGAAAGCTGTAGAAGAGTAAAAGAGTGGTAAACCCACAATATCTGACAACGCTAATAGGAAGGACAAACGGCTTCTACCTTTGGTAATATCGGACCAAAAATACAAACGTATACACACAGTACAACGTGCCAAAACACACGGTTGTCTCGTTCACCCTTACTGTATATCCTCATGCTCACATAAAAACTCATGTACAACATTAAACCATCGGAAAATGAATTGCTTAGGTGCCTTAAGCACAAATGTTCACATCTGAGAGAACTCGTTTTTTTGCCTTTAGCACGTTGTACAGAGCTGCACCTGCTGTGGCCTGTGTGTCCACGGATGGGACATACTGTAGGCCTACAGTGTCTGCTCTACTTTGCTGATGAAAGGGATTCTGCTTCATGCATAATTCAGGATCTCGCTCTCTCTCATATATATATATTTTCTGGTGATCGCCCCATCTTTTTAAGTCAAAATGACTTCAACAGCAATCGCTTCGAAACATTCAATAAGTCCGCTTGCGACTTATTTCAGAAAACCCACTGTTCAATGTACGGTTGCTACGGTTCGACTTGTCTACCACGTTGCTTTTTATGCCACATTGACATGTCAGACGGCAGCGTGGTTTTGACCCGCGGTACAAGCCTCAAAGTATCTGCAGCTGAGGGGAAAAACGTAGGTGTTTTTTTTGGTTGTGAGAAACCATGCGTGGCTAGCAGTATACTGTGAATGCTCAAGATAGAGGACCTATAAATGATCTATATACATCTATAGATATCTAGATAGATATAATATAAATGTAACTGCACACTAGCAGGCCCGGCTGTAACACAAGGACATTCAACAGAAGAGAGCGATTTCAAGAGTTGATGATTAAAACAGTTTGATCGAATGTATTACATAGCTCACGTAACAAGACGCATGTGTGTGGGAGAGGCGTTAGGGATGTCTCTGCACCACTGGTTGTACGAAAGGGTGAAGATGAAGAGATGGAGGTGGGTGGAACACATTGTGGTTGGTAAACAGGGCCAAAACAGGAAAGCGTGGGCCCACCTGACAATCACCTCACTGCCTGTACAATGTTTCCACGCTGTAGAAAATAAGGTTAGCTCTTGGTGAAGAAATACTGAGACAGCAATTTGTCGGGGGTTTTTTTTTGCATGTCTTGAGGTATGAAGGCAGAAATTTGTGTCTGAATTAATCCCTTCCAAGGCCACGGCTTTCTTTATTCAAAATACCAAGGTGCGTGCTCATGTATTGCTGGTAGTACAGACGATAGTGCCGTGGTTTCAACCAATATTAATAATGTCAAACATACATCAAAACGAATATATTTACATTATGTACAAATGGATTATCAAAACCGTTTCATTAGCCATGGAAAGGATGGAACATGTTAGCAACCGTTATCATACCTGCCAACCTTGTAGAAATGTTATGAGTACACACACACACACACACACACACACACACACACACACACACACACACACACACACACACACACACACACACACAATGTACGCTCCATTGTTGCCCACCCACCAGTGAGAAACCTATGAGATACCTAACACCATAACACATAATATACACATGGCGTCTGCAATCTGAAAATGTAGGTGGAGAGAGGGGAGATTATGATAGGCTACTATGAGTAGGTCATATTCCTGCATATTGTTACAAATATTATGAATTATGTTACACACACACAAAAACTAGATATATGTAATTTATATTCAAATACATTGTTTGGCTCATCACTACCAGAGGCAGAGACACGATTATAGGCTAATAAATAACATGGGTCAGATATTTTCAGATAGGCTTTTCAAAGATTGACATGGGTGACATTGCATTATGTCAGTTGCCATCACATTGGCCTAGCAAATAGCCCTACTGTATGCTATGCATCATTAACTGAGCTCGTAACAGCTGGACTCCCTGTTATGATGTCACGGTCATTATTTATGTTCATACATTCAAGTAGGCTAAAAAAACAGCCCAACTGTTACCTTTATCTTACGTTAATCAGCACCTGGCCTGTCTAAAACCTTCTAGTTTTCTAGCCATTCCACCACTTTTCGAACTGCACCCAACTAATGGGGAGGCGGGTGCGGGTGTGATAGGCTAGCCTATTGACACTATGAACTTTTTTTTTTTCTTATCATCCTTTTATTTTTAATATTATTATGTTTCGGGGGGTGGGCGGAGAGTATTTGCAAGAGTGTATGGCTGCAGCCTGGAGACCTCCTGTCTCATGCTCCTCCCGTCTCATGCATGGGCATGTCCAACGGTAAACTCAGATGTTCAGAATAGCCTACGACATTGTGAATTATTTTCTAAATGAAGTCACGGTTAAGATAGTGAGCATTCAGCCATCGAACAGTACAAGCCCACAGTTATCCGGCCAGCCTGGCTTGCTTGAGGCACTGAATTGAATTAAACGCGCAAAGCATTTGGCTAGGAGGAGCAGGTGGGCGGAGGGTTAAAATGCAGAGCTCTGATTGGCCGAAAGCTTTTCACTCAACTTACACGCTGTGGCTCAGCGGCAGAATCAACGTCATAGATTGCATAGAAACTGAAACCGGCGAAATGAAAGATGCAACAAAATGCATACCTAGAGAGCAGCGGATCGTACAAGCGTACTTAAGGGTCAAAATGCGTGCCGAGTACAAAAAATGCGTACATGTTGGCAGGTCTGCGTTATTAGAGTTGATGTATTCTGTAGCAGTTAGCATGGTTAAATTACACTGGTAATGTGCATAGACTACATGTTCTTTGTAGCTTTATAAAGGTTGCTAGTCTGGATCAGCCGAAGTACCTTTTCAAGGATAAAGCCTGATATCCGGCGTGTGGCTCACATGCAGGATGTCCACCCTCCGTGTGTTGTTGTTTATAAAATGTCTTTGCTACGGGAAACAACAACCGTGCAACAAGGCAGGCCTGCTTGGTTCTTTCGGGGAATAACTGTAAAGATTTACAAAGAATGAGTTTACTCTAACTGGGACGTTTTGGGACCGATAGGAGAGAGGACTGCTGTGGACAGAGTACACATGGCGATACACTGGTAAGAGCAAATTAGGTTTAACCATGTATCCAGCTAATTTAAAGCAACACTAGAGAACTTTTCCCACGTCAGTCCCCCTACAGGTTGGAAGCGGAATTGTCCATTACATTATGCAAGTTTGCCAGATCGGGTAGTGGATCTGTAGTTTGAATGAGACATTACGACAGCGCTGATGGACAATTCCACTTCCAACCTGTAGGGGGACCGAAGTGGGAAAAGTGCTCTAGTGTTGCTTTAAACAGCTCACGTAATGTGTGAACAGTTAACTTAATTTATTATTATTATTATTATTATTATTATTATTATTATTATTATTATTATTAAGAGTTGAGTGTACAAATAAATAATAATTCAATACATTCCATCTATGTTATTTTGTGTGTTAGGAAAGTAATGTTTAGTTAGGAAAGTCTGGTGCCTTTAGTCTCTTCCACATGGTGGAAGGAAGGTATACAGTGTATTATTAATACTATTAATACTAATATATTAATTAACGGTATCGGATCGGTATTTGGTATCGACAGACACACAAAGCCCAGGCATCGGTATCGGGACTGAAAAAGTGGGATCGGTGCATCCCTAAGTACAGGTTATGTATTTGAGGTAGTGTTACCAAACAGGTGGCCTTTCGTGTGCAGCATTGACCTGGTATACAACAACCTCAAACCGGATTTTAAAAAGAAATGGTTTAAACACTGCATGATTTAGCCTGTTCTGCATTAATCTGATTTTACAAAAGAAGATTAGTGCAAGCCCAGACCTAAGTGAGGGCTCAAATGAACCAATGAAACCGATTCAACTTCAGAGTAATGCTGTTATTTAGTGGTATATTAGTAATGCTGTAGAGAATAGAAATTTGAGCAGGCATTGAGAGCCACCAAGCATGAGAAACACAGCACACCGACTTTGCCTGACTCTATTCTGTGTTGTTGTTGTTTGGTTTCTGTCTTTGTAATTGACTCGACGGCATTGCAAATGAGGGCCGCCCCTCAATGATCTCTCGAGTATAAATAAAGGTTGAATGAATTCATGTTGTGATGTTGGCGGAGGTGGAGTAACGTTTATAAGTGCACTGTTTATATGCACGTCTATTAGCTATTGTTTTAACTAAAAATGTAAATAGGACTGGGCAATATATCGCTATTATATCGATATCGATACACGAGGCTGGATATCGTCTTAATTTTTGGATATCGTAATATGGCATAATTGTCTTTTCCTGGTTTTAAAGGCTACATTACAGCAGAGTGAGTTATTTTCTGAACTTACCAGACTGTTCTAGCAGTTCTATTATTTGCCTTTATCCCACTTAGTAATTTTATCAAATTCAAAGAGGCTTTATTAGCATTTTATCCACATGACTGAAGATTTTTTTTATCAAACATTTCACTTTGTAAATATTTTGTGAAAGCACCAATTGTCAACCCTACAATATCGAACAGGCATGTTGTGAACGGGCTCTGCACTAGTAATCTAAAATCCCTCCAAATGCTTTTGTTATGTCACCTTGCTCCTATTGAACACAGGCACAATAGCATCCCATTCATTTCCAACCAGCACACACAGCTAAGTGTTTCTAGAACTGTATTGATGTTGGAGTTCATCAATCAATGAATGAAGTGCTTTTGTTACGCTCATGTAGCTATGACAATGTATCAACGCCTCTAAAAAAAAAAATCAATACACTGCAATTGTATTGAAACGCGACAATCATAAACCAAGATATTTACTATCTAAATAAGGGCCAGTCTTCAACTGCAGCATCTAAAATTGGCCTGTAGAACAAACCTAAGCAACTATAAAGTTAAATTGTTGCCACTGCTCACAGTAATAGCTTAGCCAGTCTTAAATCAGTTACTAGGTTAATGCTTGACCAAGAGGTGCTCAAATATGCACAGATTCATAGTCCTGTAATCAATGTGTCATAGATTATAGTGTCCCAGGAAATGTCATGTATTGTCCTCTTGCTAGGAGCTTCCATGCTGAGGGAGGGAGGGAGGGGGGGGGGGGGGGGAAGAGAGAGAGAGAGACCCCTGACTCATGCTGAAATCAGAGAAACCACAAGAATGTAACAGCTTCTGTTATTATCCCTCCCTGCTGCCTGATAGCCTGCCCCAGAAAAAGCAGCGAGGCAGCCCGTTTCTCCCTCTCTCACAAACTCACACACACAATCCTATTCTCATCTCTGACACACGCACACACCGATTCTCTCAGGGTATGGTTGCCCGCTTTCTTTATGCACACACAGACACTGTATTATAAGCACACACACACACACACACACACACACACACACACACACACACACACACACACACACACACACACACACACAGTGCAAAATCCTGTAGACTGCAATTTGTTTTTCCAACTGAGAATTGCTGCAAACCCAGGGCTGTCAGATACGTAGAAATATCTAGACCAATGGCCACAGCAAAAAAAAAAAAATAAATAAAAAATAAAAAGCTGATACAGGACATAACTAGCCAGCAAGACACACAGTAAAATAGATCAATAGACTGAAAGACCGACACATTGATAGACTGTCCGGTATATGGAGATTCAGCAAATTGTGTTACTGATCAAGTCAAGCCAATGCTAAATATACACTTCAACATGTAAACTGTTACCAGTTACTTAACAATACATTGTTCCTATATCTTCTTTTTTATATAGAAAGTCCTGAGTTAAATCATATAGTGACATAGGTAAAACAAATGTATTGAGGAAACACTGCCGCAGTAAATAGTGGTACCGTACATTCATTATACTATTTTCATATGAAGGACGCTTTTGTCCAAAAGAACGCTCAATAAGTGCATTCAACAAGAGCTTCTTTCGTCAAAAAGAAGCTGCAGAAAGTGTGTGATGTTGACTGCACGTACGAAGGCTGACTCGGCATCTCCTCAGAAAACGTTTTGGTGACAACTGTCCTGTAAATACACGCATTTTTTGGATGGTTTCATGCTCTCGTGTGCAAGCACTTCATTACATATCACACAATGGGGGGGGTTGTCCCTTTTTATCCTCAATGTACGAAAATCCACATTTTAAATACTCCGGGTCATATATTCGTGAGTGCTCCGGTGCTAGACTGCTGCACGTCAAAATATATTAATATAATTTGTATTTATTTATTTATTGACAACCTTTCCCAAAAATGTCCTCGACCCACATTTTAGTTACAGTGTCTCTATACATGGTTGCTAGATGCAACTAAAAAAGGGTTCTTGTGAAAAAGTTAGCTTGAGGAAAGGAACATCCCCATCATCCTCCCAGCCCTCAGGCTGTAAGGTAAAGTTGAGAATGGTTAGGCCAAGATGACAACAAAAGAGCAAAGAGAGATATATGTGATTTTCTGTGTGTTGAGTACGCTAGCTAGGATGTGAATGTACAGTAGACTAGATAGTAATATTCAGCAGCCTTGAAAATGTTGAAAACTGTTTTTTGGGCCATGATTGTCAGATTCAGCTCCATCACAGCTATGGCATGTAACCTAACTGTGGGACACAAGTGGTGTTTCCTTTACTTATAAGTGCCAAAGTATATAGTAAAACCTCTGTAAATGTCCAGAATCCAGTCTATTCAAAAGGATCCATATTCATTTAAATGTGTCTGTGTAGTATGTCGGCCGATATTTAGACTATAGTTAGTTACGTTTCTCTTCAAGTCACTGTCCTTGTTTGTCAGTTTCCTACAGAAGTGTGTGTGTGTGTGTGTGTGTGTGTGTGTGTGTGTGTGTGTGTGTGTGTGTGTGTGTGTGTGTGTGTGTAATTCAGAGTGATCCAAGCTCACATGGGTGAACACTCCCTCAAAAAAATGCCCATCAGCCTTTGTAACAAGATATCTCTACGCATGCCGTCGATCCTTTCCCTCTTACTTCCTTCCCTGTATCATCTCACATGCGCAGTGACGACACTTGCAGCCCCCCAACCTACATTCGGCACATGTCGGTTGACTAAAACAGAGAGAGAATTACTGTATAGAGAGACAGAAACTACAAACACCTTTGTCTTGTCTTGAACAAGCTGGTCATGTGGACTACTAGACCATTCCAGACCAGTAAAGATACAAAGAAAGAGAGAAGGAGGGATGGGTAGAAAACAAGCTAGAGGGTGGAGACATTGGAAGCAGTATGAAATAAAAACGGCAGCACTGATGTCCTGTGTTTTAAGACTGCTCTTTATGTTCTTGTTTGAGTTGGATATGGAACGCCTTTACACTTCCTCCACACATCTCCAAGCCAAACAAGCAGCGGATAGAACAAGGTTTTACCATGTAAACTGTTGATGTTCCAGATATAACCCGTCAAGTGTCACACAAAAACACACTGCCGGTCTGAAAAAGAGGACAGGAAACTAAAGATATAGAAACATTGTAGACATGAATTATTTGAGTACGGAAACAGGTTCTATGACGCCTAATGTCTCTTACACGCTTGTAAGTTAGGGCTGCACAATATTGACAAAATGTGATATTGCAATATTGATTATGAATATTGCAAGATCGATATTAATTTCGATATTTTTAAACACGTAAAATTACAAAAGTTACGGGAAAACGCATCAAAATAGATTCATAACAAATTTTATTCATTCCATTTAGTTGTCTATTTCTTCACTTACACTGTCACTCTGTTGAAATATGCACACACGTCACATGGTACGCTCCATAGGGTTGGTCACGTAGTGGACCCGTGCGCTGACGTGTGCCAACACGTGCAAGTGGCACGATAAACTGGCCAATGAAATGATGATCATTATAGCGTTTCAAGCGGGCTCTAAATCAAACAACGATATATTGTGATAACAATATTGAGTCGATATATCTTGCACCCCTCAACATAATATTGCGCAACGTGATATTGCGATAACGATATTGAGTCGCTATATCTTGCAGTAATGTCATCTAGGTAAACTCTGGTGTTTTTCTTTAACCCCAACTGGTCACATCTCAACCTGAGATCAAAAACAATGAAACGTTGCTAATTCTCCTTAGGGGGACACGGCAGAATAAGGAGACGAGCCGAGCGCAATCCATTTTTGGCTCTAACCCACTGTTCTTAAGCAACTGTGTCCTTTGACCTCCTGAGGTATTCAAGGCTCTTTAAGCAGCTGTTTCAAAAGGCAGACCTGAGGATCCGAAGCTCGCTCACACACACACACACACACACACACACGCGCACACGCACACGCACACGCACACGCACACGCACACGCGCACACACACGCACACGCACGCGCACACGCACGCTAAGCTCAGGTTGCACAAGCAGCAGGTTATAAAAGGCCACATGGCAATAGGTCCACAACTCTTCGCTGAGCAAATTACAATACACCTCTAGCAAATGGTGCTTGTATGTGCAAATGGTAGGGCTGGGAATTATTCAAACATTTCAAAATATCAATACCAGTAATGGCACAGCAAATTTGATACTGGTTCCTGAACAATACTTGTTTTTCGATACCCATTTCATAAAATCCGTTTTTAACAAAAATAAAATGACAATATTATGGCACAAATCTTGTTTTCAGCTCCTTTACACGTGAGTGACACACACTGTAGCCCCTCAAAATACAACAACACACCCACGTGAGCCCCAACCCTGTGCATAAGGTAGTGTTTTTCCTGCATGCCTCTAAGACGTGTAATGTTAGACAGCTAATCACAAGCAAGTAGATCTTGGTACAAGCGTGCTGCATGCTTATTGGCTCACTGACGCTGATGAGTATTACTCATAAATTTCATATTGAATGATAAGGCATTTTTAGATACTCGATAGTACTATGGAGGCTATTCTGTCAGTGCCTAAAAGTATCGAAGTTCGGTACCCAGCCCTAGTAAATGGTGTTCGGGAGGGCATGTGTTGCTTGCTGTGTATATGCATTTTGAAGACTAGTGGGAAGGATGATAGTGTAGGAAAGGACGAGCCATAACACGCACTGGAGCATAACTCTTGAGTAAAGAGATAGGAGGCAGCTGTACTCACATACCTGAGGAGTGTAAAGGTGGGGGTGGGGCCACAGTGGAGAGGAGTCCTCTCTTTCAGATGACAGATGTTTAGGTATAATCATTCAGCGGTTACTTCATAATGATATGACAAGGAGCAGTGGTGGTCAGGAAGCACTGATCTCATCATCATCTTACATCCATTTTGACTCTAGCCTCAGTCTGAGGGCCGTTTGCATCTGAAAGACTTGCTCTCGTTTTAGATGCTTGACCATAGTTGTGTTCCCACTGTATGGTACGGCTCTGCACGTCTCCACTCGCCGTTTTTGGTACCATCTCTTTTTCCTTTTCCACTGCGGACAGTAACACACACACACACACACACACACACACACACACACACACACACACACACACACACACACACACACACACACACACACACACACACACACACACACACACACACACACACACACACACACACACACACACACACACACCTCAGCTGATCACCATAGCGACGCCTCATGAAACTGCCATGACATTGTCTTCAACGTGACACTCGCTGAATCCTTTCACTGGCAACTAAACAGAGGAATGTCTGCACTTCGCTATTGATAGTAGCTTGGCTACTTAATTCATTTGGCTATGTAAATTTGTGCAGGATGTCCCGTGTTACACAATTATCTCTGACCAATCAGTGGTCTGCAGTGTTTTAACCATAGACAGTATATAAAATGGACCAACAGATCCCGTTGCTCTGGACGGAGACCAGTGAAGGATATTAGAAGCACTTTTCCGGTGAGCGCTGAGCGTTACTGCGCAGCCTCCAAATGAGAGAGATGACGTAAATGTGACGTGAGCAACCTGTCTGAAAGTTGTAAGTCTTCTGGTAGCTGTGCCAACAGAAATCTCAATCATTCCCAATCTTGCAGAGACAGAGAGCGTAGGTATATGTAAGGAGATAACATGGAGACAGGCTAATTATTGCTAACTAAAATGCTAGTTAACATTAGTAATTAAACTTAAACAGCTAATGTGAGTCAAAACTGTCTGCAAGCTTCTCCTGTACTATACGGTAATTCCTCTACTATGCGACAGTAAGTCGCGTGGTTATGACACAATCGTTAGCCTATTTTTATAAAAACGTCTGCTACGGAGCCATAACGTGAGCTACAAGGTAATGGAGCCTTTTATACATGGTCGTATTTCTTTAGAAATAAACAATGGACCAAAAAAGTCTTTAAACGCTTCAGATGTAAAGTTATTCGCTGTCAAAGTGACGTCAAAATGAATGGCAGTCAATGGAATGCTAACGGGAGGTGATGGCTTGGAAGCATCAAAATGGCGCCATAGGAGGTACACGGTCCGAGGAGAAGCTCACCCCCTTGGTTTTAACTCGACTACTCTACGTGACTCGGCTGCTGCTGTAGGCTACGGAGCGGAGTAGACACTTTCACTCATAATAATTGTAGCTAGAGCCGGAACAATTCTAAATATTGCTGTACAATTCATTGTCTCAGAAGTAATTATGATCAACAATATAATTGTCTCTTTCAGTCAAATTGAAAAATATTTATTTATTTATTACTTTTACAACAAATCTTTTGGTTATGTCACTTTTATGTGAACCAGATAATATAATAACACAAGTATACAGCCTATTATGTAAACAACACCTTTTTATTATCATACAACATTTGTTCTAACTGTATCCCCCCTTGTCATTTTTGTTGTTATTAACGTGTATAGGGTTAAGTGCCAGCAACTAACAATTGAAATAATAATAAAAATATGTGAAGGGTGGTGATAGTTATTTAATCAGCGGGTTTGTCAGGCAAATTAGCTCAACAGTCTGACCAATCATTACTTACAGTATAGAATTACAATTTGGCATATATAAACAAAAACAATTACCGTCAGTTATACCCCTTAGCACCTTAGCTAATGTTAGCAATTAATTGCGGTTAAAAAAATAATTGACAATTAGACAATTATGTAATAATTGTTACAGGCCTAATTGTAGTGTCCGTGGTATGTATACAGCTTCTTCTTTTTTTTTTACCAATATAGCCAAACATCTTCATATATTCCATCCACCCATTGATACCACTCAGCTACCCCTGTCCCCTGCCGTTTGCACACCTGTCCAGCCACCCTTGTCTCCCATCAATCCGTTTATCTGAAGGCCATCTCTGCATCCATCCATGTCATCTCCAGTGATCATCAATGATCATGTTAATCCTTTAATGTCTTTATGGTGCGCTGTCTTAATCCAACCTCTGCAAGGCTAGCTAAATCTACCTCACAGCCCCCAAACTACAACCTAGCTAGCTTTATCTCCTGGCTCTGTTGGGATAATCTAGCCATGCATTTTCCAGAAACTGGGTTGGAACACATGAGTGACTCATAATAGGGCAGAAGATGATGATATATTACTACAGATATCTAGAGCCACTCTTTATGCTGCCAAGGCCTAAAGGCTTGTGGGTTAGTGAAGTAAAACCTCAAACTCTCTTACTAAATCAGAACGTTTTGAGTCATTTTGTAGAAAAAGAAAATTACCCCAATGGTCTTCAGAAAAATACAACAGACAGCAATACTCCACACGGGGGTATAAGTAGATTAAAAGCTAGAGAGATCTCCAAGAGCCTGTAGAGTAAATGTGTAATGTGATATGCACTACAAGTAACTAAGCAATTTGTTTCACTGTCAGGGACGAAATATGTGTGCTTAATAGAGGGTTAGGGATTTGTTACGGCCATTACAGCAATATGGAATCACAAGACCTGATTACTGCTACACTTCAGATATTGTGTGCACATATAGTCACAATTCTCTCTGGTGTTCTGTGAACCTGAATGTAACTGGTGGTTTCAAAGCATTTATTGTGTGTGTAAGAAAGAAAGAAAGAAAGAGGTGACCCTGATCTGATAAAAAATATGCCTAAAATGACATCTTAAAAAAATGGAACAGAAGGAGAGCTACAACCACAACAAACTCACATCCTATGAAAACGTTACTACTGGGTAATTTCATAATTTTCCACAGAAATGACATACTCACAGGACTCCTTAGAACATTCTTACATAAGCATGAAGAATCACTGTGATCTATATGACAACACTACCACTGTCCAACTATGAATGAGTGTTGCTTCCTCCTAAATAAAAAAATAAATAAAAAAAGGCTATTTCCCTGCTAGAACTGAACTGAACCCACCATACACCATATTTACTAGGCACTGTTATTTTTGCCTGAGCGTTCACAGGCAGAAAAGAATTATTTTTAGTCAGGGCTTAAAATTTACAAACGTAAACATGACCGATGCATCCTAATGATATTATTCTTTACTAACAATCAAAACTCGTTAATATGGCACTACTTGCTTTTAATTTTGGGACTCTAGATCTGTCAAGGCACCTTTGTCCTGGCATTCTGTAGCTGTGGTATCTTGCACAGAGTAAACACAGCTGTGTTTGGGGTTTGGGAGATGATTTTGCTAAAGAGTTGTGCCATGTCCGCCCCAGCAACAGACCACTAACTAGCTGCCTTTCGGAGCGCTATCTGGCTGGGTGTTTATGTGAATGGAAGGCTGTTTGGCTGGTTCTCCTAAGGACTGCCAGTCAGACTGAAAGTACTGTCGATCAGGACAATGATGGTGATCTGAGGGTGCTACCAGCCTGTGCCAAATTAGGCATATTTGTAAATGTATGCCGACTATTTTGCCTCCCATTTCAGAGTGACTTATTGGCAGTAATGTCCCTTCATGCAATTACTGATGCAAAGATGCACAGCATTCGAGAAATAAGATGACACCAAATCACCAGTAACTTGGCAACAGTCGGGTCGGTGTGCAGCCACTGTAAACTGAAATGGGCGAACTCTGTCTATCAATGGCTGCGCTTACTGCGCTTCCCAACTGCTAATAGGACTGTGAGCTTTCCAAAGGGTTATAATAGAATGGGCATGCAGCTGGTCCTCTTGGTTAAACATGAACAGACTGCTCTTTGACAGGGCTGTCACAACAGTCAGCATAGGTCACAGCAAAGCCTGGTCCCACTCAAATAAAGAGGAGGAACTTAAAAAGGTAAGTACCACTCGATTTGAAACATGCACAAGTGTGCGTCTTAATAATCGAGTCATCAGTTTGTGTATGGGGGTGTTAAAAGGAACTTGGTAGCCCTGCACAGACAAAGAATAAAAACACTACATTATGGTGACACAAGTGAAAGTCAATTAATACTAACTTTTTTTTTTTCATAGCTCTTCTGGCAATGGACCCAAGCATACCAATGTAAGATACGCAAATACTAGCACCTTTGAAGCCTGATAATGTATCTTGCCTGTAGCACCCTGCCAGCCGTCTTCTTACCAACACTGTCAATAGCGAGTTGTCAGCACTAGTGAGCACCATGCTGAAAGGCAGGGTGTGTCTTTCCAACGTGGAGACTAACCAGACATAAGGTGTCAGACAAAGATAGGGAAGAAGGAAGAGTAAAATTAAAACTCAAAGCAAAGAGGATAAGCGGACGAGAAAGGCGCAAGTGGTGGAAAGACAGAAAGTCAGAGAGACAGAAACTGAAGCTCAGGGTGCATGAAGATGACTTCCACCTGGACTGACAATTATGAGACTAAATAGAAATGCAGCATTAAAATCCAGAACATCTTACATAAGGAATGGTATTTCCCTCCTAAACATTGACTTCTTGTATGAAACGGAGGATCTTTAGGCACATAATGTCCAACACATTTTCGAGCCCTTCCCACATTGCATACACATCTCAGCTGTACCGACAAGAACAACGATTGACCTTTGACTACTTTGCTATGTGAGCTGCTTTATGATGTTTAACCAGGAGGCTGTCATCTTTATGCATCTTCTCTACAGGCACCAGTCAAACCTGTGGAGACACATCTGTAAAAATGGCATGATGATAAATTGGTGGCGAGAGGTCTAAGGACATCAAAGTGGACATTAATTTGCAGCACCTCCCAGCTCACCACATTAACACTAATGAAAGAGCCTAATGCTCGCACCACCTACCAAAGTATTGAAGATATTACAGTGGGATCAGTAAAACTGAATTAGTCAACAACATTCCTCATTTAATATAGCTTTAGTTCTAGTTGAAACAATAGAAATATCGCCACATTGGATTAAGAAATTCAAGTCAATGTCAAGCAACAGGCAATGTTGACCAACAGATTTTCAAACTTTTGTGGATATAGTACAGGCCTGCAGGCTTTGCCCCAAAACTGAATAATTTTAACTAAAGTGAGGCCTTTGGCAGAAATGATTAATCAACCTCTGATTCTAACAATAACCGGAAATGACTAAGAATTGTTGAAAATAAGAGGTACGGGTAAATTACAGTTTGCTCTTGCACCACGTCAACATTTAAAAAGGAACACGCCGACTTATTGGGAGTTTAGCTTATTCACCGTAACCCCCAGAGTTAGATAAGTCGATACATACCCTTCTCGTGTCCGTGCGTGTTGTAGCGGTGTCTGACGGTTCCACCGGTAGCTTAGCCTAGCACAGATCCTGGAGGTAACCGGTTCCAACTAGCCTACTGCACCGAATAAGTGACAAAATAATGCCAACATGTTCCTATTTACATGTTGTGATTTGTAGAGTCACAACATGTACAAAAAACAACGTAACATGAGACGCAGCCTTCTTCTAACCGTAAACAAACCGGGAACTATATTCTCAGGCGGAAGAATATAGTACTTGGGCGGAATGATATGCTTTGCAGCAAGCCTGTCTGAGAATATAGTTCCCGGTTTGTTTACGGTTAGAAGATGGCTGCGTCTCATGTTACGGTGTTTTTTGTACACGCTGTGACTCTACAAATCACAACATGTAAATAGGAGCAGTAGGCTAGTTGGAACCAGTTACCTCCAGGATCTGTGCTAGGCTAAGCTACCGGTGGAACCGTCAGACACCGCTACAACACGCACGGACACGAGAAGGGTATGTATCGACTTGTCTTACTCTGGGGGTTACGGTGAATAAGCTAAACTTCCAATAAGTCGGCGTGTTCCTTTAAAATTTAAGCAATTTGCTTTAGGATCGGACTATACTACTTAACTCCTGATTTGCTCCCATGGGATCCCCCTGCCCTTTACTAGCATGTGTGCAGACTATCCCCATTACCCCTCCCACACCTGTGCCTCCTCTGTCTTCCAGTATCCATATGCTCTCCTCACTACTTCCTCTCCCTTTTTACTATGTTTTCCCTCCAAGTACCACACATTTAAATCATTTATTTATGTCCACATAAAGAAAAATAGTACAGGGACACAAATAATACCGATGCCATACAATACATACACAAACTCATGGACCAGTGACACGCAGCAAATCTTCACAATATCACTTAACAAGCACAATACTCACTTCTTAAGGATATAAGCAGCACAATACTCAGTTCTTAAGGGTATAAGTATCACAATACTCACTTCTTAAGGCTATAAGTAGCACAATACTCAGTTCTTAAGGGTATAAGTAGCACAATACTCAGTTCTTAAGGGTATAAGTAGCACAATACTCAGTTCTTAAGGGTATAAGTAGCACAATACTCAGTTCTTAAGAATATAAGTAGCAACGTCGCCGCCATATGTGGCGGCTGCCAATAATAGCAGATATGGCACAGTACTTTGCAAGTTGTTTAGCCCTCTTTTTGGCCATCCCAAGTTGTTGCAGTTTCTTCCAGTATCCATATGCTCTCCTCACTACTTCCTCTCCCTTCTCCCTCCAAGAGACACACAACACACACCACACACAACACACACACACACACAACACACACCACACACACACACACACACACACACACACACACACACACACACACACACACACACACACACACACACACACACACACACACACACACACACACACACACACACACACACACACACACACACACACACACACACACACACACACACACACACACACACACACACACACACACACACACACAATGTATTCCTCACCAGCTGAGTCCATTCACTCCTAAAACTCGAGGCTTCTTCAGGTTTGGGGGAGAGCAAAAGCAAAGAAATGTAGTTCAATCCAGGATTCTCCTCAGCACACCATTTATGAGTTTATATTAGTAAATAAAAATGGTTATAAAGCATTTAACAAAATCCATGAAAATAACCTTTGCTCGGCCTTATTTAGTCATGTTTAAGTGCCCACACACTGCACAGCCTCCAGTCAAACTGTATGTTTCAGCTATCAGATATGGAATATGTGGGATTGTGACTTTAAAGAAACCTGGATGCCTAACTCTCATCTTTACACTGGCTACGCTAAAAATCCTCTGTTGCAAAATAATACTTACTACCACAGCTTTAATATAGAATATGGTGGCAATCAACAGCCTAGAACGGTGTCCTAAATAAAATAAAAAAACTAACATTCAGGCCTAATTCCCAAGATATGTTGTTCAGCAACATCAGCCTCAGACAAGGATTCCCAAACATATTCAGGTTAATACCAACATAGGTCAAAGACACCTATTTTTTTGGACCCCCATCTGCTAAGGCTTTTGTTTGTATGGATTCCTTCAGAAATGGATACTGTGGAAAAGCTACTGTCAAAGCAATTGCCACTGTCTAATCTTACAGATAAAAAAAAATTAAAAATCATTACAATGACATAGGATATAGGCTATACAGTATGTCATGTGGGTTGAGGATGTGGGGGTTTCTGGTGCCCCCTTCACAGATCCCTGAGGACCCTGGGACACTTGGAACACTGAACCAGGCTACTGGATTTCATTCACAATTCGTCTACGCTGCCCCTAACTGAGATCCCATTCAGAACCAAATGTGACTCTAAGCTAAGACTCTTTAGATAGAGAACAAGGCAAGAAAGAGCCAAGGAGGATGAGATAGACGCTAGACAAACACGACAGAGCAGGGTCCATATGATCTCAGCAGCGGCAGCAGACTGTCAAGCAGCAGGCAGCAGAGGAACCGACGGCGACCCAAAAGATGTGGCATGGACGATGGAGGATTACGTCATCGAAAGAAAAGGAGGACGCCTCATCACAGCAAACGCTCACATCACATAGATTACTGAACACCACACAGTTAACAGCTTTTCGGTCAGCAGACATGGGTCCTTTTCAATCATTTACAATGAATGAAAAAACCTACATGCATTCTATTTGAGGGGTCTGTGTTCGCTAGCTATCTATCAACCGCTGATGCTGTATGATAAAAGAAACACATTAGCTGCTCAGTCAAACAACACATTCAACCGAAATACGGCAAAGCAAATCACTCAATCACTCATTAATGGCTATTACATATGATATATGAATGTCATCTTTAAAGCCACATCAGTAACACAACTGACGCCGCACTTGTTCCATTGAACGCCAACTAGTCTCTGTCATTAAAGGGCTTATTGTGTGCACTGTATAATGAATGAGCTATTTACGGCCTATTTAACTCAATTATAAATGCCGATTTGAGCAAGGCCGAACAAAGTTTTAATAATTCAATAAACCTTAAAATGTAAACCAACAATGCGCACATTGGATTAGCGACTGTTTCGCAGCTACGTAAAGTAAGCTGCAGGACATTGAATGGGCTGAGGAGCAGCTAGCTAACAAGCAAGCTACACAACTATTGAGGTTATGGAATAAAATGTGTATTACGGCTTTCTATTTCTTTTTCGTGAGGTCCCAGTCAAACAGACACTAGTGTAATAACAAAACAGGCCATTTGGAGAAGCGTTATCCCAATGTTATTTTTGCAATTTTAACCTTTTAGCTGTGCGAGGAGCAACTTGGATAAAAGTGACAGCGCTAAGCTAGCTAGCTAGCTAACGTCAGCTGGCTGTAAAAACTGGTGGCCTTTGAGTGAGTGTCTTTCTTACCGTCATAAACTGCTCCAGGGGCGTCCAGTTTTTAAGGAATATAATGTTTGCCGTATGAGAAAATGTTTTGTGTAGGGCCGATATAGCCCAAACATCCAAGATCAGTTTACCCGCTGCCGATGAAACCCGAGCATCATCATTATCATTGTCTTCATCAGTACTTGGAGTCCGGCGCTGCTTCACACACATCCATCCAGCAGAGCAGGGCCTCCTCCGGGCTCGACCATGCGACTGGCTCGGCGACGACGGATAATCCACAAGACAGGAGCCCCCGCAGTAACCATTGGCTAGACACGGCGACTAGCAGTCATTTCAGGTCGAGAGAACGAAAAATATATTCCCACGCATGCGTAAAAATAAGGAAAATGTGATAAGCGAAAAGGTTACAAGTGAAAATCTTTGGACATCAAATCACAAAATAGGCAAATTATGCGTTTCTGACTTTTCTAACGTGAGCCTATCCGTTGTTGTCAGCGTTCCCCGGTCTCTGCAGCTGCTTTGCCTGCCTGCCTGCCTGCCTTGCAGCACAGCAGCTATCAGCATAGCTTGACGTAATGGCGCAAACCGAGCGCACAGGGGCGGGGCCAGGGAGCGGGAGGCGCGCTGTTTGTTCATGAGTGCACCCAACTGCTCCAAAATAATCTTGCTTCGCGTCGGGGCCATTGACTTTTAACAGTCTATGCTCGGGGCCGAACAACGCCCTTTGATCTTATCACAACATACCACGACCTGTCGTGAGCTACTGCTTAAAAATACCCACACTTAGCTGCATTAACCCTTACAAATAACACACTGTTCTTTATTGGTGTCAATCAAATGATGCTGCCAAAACATGTGCATCACTGATATCAAGAGCCGACAGATGCTATATTTGAATGTATTTTTCTGCAATAAAATTGTAAAAAAAAACAAAAAACTATGATTTGTTGCCTATCTTAATATGTACTGCAAAATGTATGTGTATATACTGAATAATGTAACAGCACATGTGGAATATGTTTAATACATTGCAGAATGTTTCAATTATTTCGATTTGACATACAGTAAAAGAAATAAAAATAAAGGAATTACATATTACTATAGCTGTAGGCAGTTATTTGCTAGTGCATAGCCTACAGTAGGCCTACCATCTGATTAATAGTAAATTAGGTGCTGTATTGACAATGCAGTTTGCATATATTCTGGTATTATGTATTGCAAAATACTTTAATATAATTGAATGCTTTATTTCTGAGTATAGCTCAAACCCTTTGGATAACAATATAATGCACTCACACACATACAATGATATAGAATCATTTTTTTAAAGGCCACCAGAATAGGATATACACATAAATACACACACACACACTTGGATTTTATCGCAATTGGAATTTATTTTGAACTTGAATTTCATTTTGAAAAGAGCCATTTCCCACGAGAGTCTTAATTTCAGAAAGAACATCGTGTGACTTTCAAAACTATTTCTTCTTGTTCCCATTAATTTTATATGCAAGCCTGCCCATTCAGACCAAATTAATCCGTTGCCCTGTCATTCATAAGACACCGTGAAAGAACGATTGTAACAAATGATGAGAGTGGTAATGTGGGCTGTACTGACCTCAAGTGGCTTAAAAAAGAAACAGCCTACAATGCAACTAACAATGGACCATTGTACACTCTGTTTGGCATAAAATGAAGTAAGCAGATGAAGCGGAGTGGTGAGAACAAGACAATAAGCCCAGTGTTGTTGATAAGTATATTTCAAAAGCCACTTTGTAGTCGGGGAAATGATGGGGTAGTAGTATGTACCGATAATAAGGGGATTATCTTGGTACAAAAACATTTAGTTCACATATTGGGGAAAGCATTTCTTGATAAGGTGTAGGGTGTCAAAGCCCACAATCTGCTGCATAATCATGGATCTGGAACAAATTCTGCATCTTGCTCAAGGGCCCTCTGACTTGCTGTCAGAGAACACTGAACCCAAGCTGTCCTGATTAAGAACCATTCCTCCCTTTACTTCACCAGGTCTGCCATCTGCATGCTTTTTTTTGGTCCAGATTTTATCACAACATGTGCCATCTAATTTTAAATCTCTTGACCCACTGAAGAAAACAGTGGATTCCACATGGTCTCCCTAGGGACAATGATGTAAAAAAGTTAGTGTGTGTCTATCTACAACACTATTAATGAAACCTGCAAGCAGCGATGAACGGGCCCTCGCACTTCTCGCCTGTCGGGGGTGCCGGCGGCTCTCAGTCAATGCGGCCGTGTATTTCTATGACCGTCAAACACTGCACGCAATATTTAGACTAAATTCCCTCCATATAGGGCATAGCGTTGGAAATTACATATTTCAAATTGTGCACCATTTCCTGTGTCCACTATGTTGTGCTAGAGAACACACTATTTATACTTCATATTGCTGTATATCGTGTTTAAACCACATCATGTAAATTTCAGCTAAATCAAAGGATTTAAATTATGCTTCTATATTTAGTTCAGTCCACAGGGTACAAGATCGGAAACTGTAATTAAAACCTTGTTAATATGCAGACAGACGACCTAAGGGAACTTGGGTGCTATATGATGAGTTCTGAGCCACAAGAAGATGCATATTAAGATTATTATCGCTAAACAAATTAGTTAGGGTCATGCAAATGATGTGTGATGCACAAAATGTTACTTTCCTTAAATGTTACATGAGACCTGACCTGAGAAGGATAAAAGAATGCTGCTGTTCATTATAGTGGACACAATTAGATGTTATTCATGAGGACAAATAGATGGCTTTAGGGATAAAGAGCACAGGGAAAGGGAATTTTTTTTTAATCAAAGCATTTGGAAAAATACTCCATAAACCAGTTCCATATCATTGGGGTCTACTTTAAGTATGCCCAATGGATGGTACATACAACTGCATTGTAGGGACTTCATTGCCTCCATATTTACACACCAAAACATGAATATGGAACAATAAAGTTTGTCTTAATCTTAATGAATAGTACAGATAGTATAAGCGATAGTCCATCCATTCCATCATAACAATCCAACATATTTTCCTCCATAATGGAGTTACCTGCCTTTCAATTGGTTGTAACATACCTGAAGAGGATACGAGGATGCTTTAGATTCTCTAACATAACTAACTTCTGAGATAGAAAAAAAAAAAAAGCAACAATGTGCCATCAATCAGGATAATCCATTAAGGTCCAATGTTTTTGGCTATGCATTCAAGGAAATAGGTTTTTTGTAATATGGGTGAACCGACCTGAGTGTTCTCCAACACTGACGATTCCTAACTGGTTCTTATTCTAATATCTAAAGCCAGACAACCCTCACACTTTATTCTACATGACAGAGACTGTTCCCCCATGTCTATTCAATAACTGATATTTCATCACATGCTCTTAACAAGGTCGAAACGTGTTTATTTGTACATTGTGTAACCACCTTAATCTTGTCTTTTGTTGGATAAATAAGACACCAGTCACGCTGGCCACTACGTATTTGACACCCCAGGACTTTACAAGACTTTGTCTTATAATTTGTACCGTTCCTTCAGTACTTCAGGATAGGGCTGCAACTAACGATTATTTTCATAGTCGATTAATCTGTTGATTATTTTCTCGATTAATCGATTAGTTGTTTGATCTATAAAAAATGTCAAAACATGGTGAAAAATGTGGATCAGTGTTTCCCAAAGCCTAAGATGACGTCCTCAAATGTCTTGTTTTGTCCAAAACTCAAAGATAGTCAGTTTACTGTCACAGAGGAGAAGAAACTAGAAGATAGTCACATTTAACAAGCTGGAATCAGAGAAATCTTTTTTTTTATTATTATTATTATTAAAAAAACGACTCAAACGATTAATCGTTTATCAAAATAGTTGGCGATTAATTTAATAGTTGACAACTAATCGATTCATCGTTGCACCTCTACTTCAGGATTCATTAAAACGGTGTACAAAATAACATTCAGCCTACATGGGATGAAATATTTCCATGAAAAATTATTTAGTTTGTATATTTTAATTCTTTTGCCCAGGGTATATTTTGTTCTCAAAAATGCTCAGGAACGTTGCTATTTTTCAACGGTTTATATAAATATAAGCACAACTTAATTTATCATTATATAATGACATCCACTTTAATTCTCAACACCCCCCCCCCCTCCCCCACCTGAATTCTTTTCAAGCTTTTTCCTCTCTCAGCAGAGTGAGGATCCCTTCCCTCCTGGATGTGTATGGTGTGTGTTTCATCTTAAGGAGGTGAGCAGGAAACAAGTTACCACTCGGAGCATACATCTCCTCTCCCTTCTGCCCCATCAGGGTGCGCAGTGTCTTGTTTCTGGACAGAATCTTATCGTAAAACTCCACCCCTCCTTTGGCATAATCACGGGACACTCCTGCCGCTCGCCGGTCTGAGCTATAGTCAATCCACTGGCTGACAGCATCCGAGGTGAGGAAGTAGGACACGGCGCCGAGCCCCAGCGCCAGAATGTTCACGCCCCCACGAAGTAGCGGAGGCCCGGCGTGGAGCCCAAACAACTGCTTCATTAGCACGCTGTACACCCAAACCCCTCCCAGGCAGAACGGGGCAACAGCAGCATTTATAACAGGTCCTCCGGACTGCAAGCGGGCCACTTCTCGCGCTATGGCAAACTTCTGTGCCTCAAGGGAAAACACCAGTGCCTCCTGTAGCGCAGAGCCAGTTTCACTGCTCCAATCCACTGCTTTGCCGTTGATGAAAATTGTGCGATTGGTGATTCCGCTTGGATCATCGGACTTGCTGTTAAAGTTTGCTGGGATGCCAATTTGGGCCCTTGAAAGCCAAGGGACACCAGCACCAACCGGATGGAACCCAAAGGAAGCGAAGGCAGAGAAATTCTTGGGGGAGCTGACACCATAATCCTTCAACACCTACAAATGACAACAACATTGGCATTTGTATGTTATGTCCCCTTTTTCACTGCACATTGTGATACTCTATTTTAATAGTATGGGTGGGGGGAGAAAATATCTAAAATCGTATGTATCTTGATTTTTTTCCCGTCAATTTTTAAAATTTGACCGATGTGATGTGCTTCTTCTTAGAGAACAATTCGTTTTTAGAAATGTCTCATGTTACATTGTCTCTAGAAGTGTATTATTCAACTTTTGTTTTTGTTAAAGAAAGAAAAAGAAAATCGCAATACTCAACACTATGCAAACGCAATACTTCTACAATCGCAATAAATGAAAATTGCAATACAAATCGAATCGGCACCTATTTATCGTAAAAAGAACTGAATCGGGACAGAAGAATATATTGTCCCAGCCCTATTTAATGGTATTGCTTCTCCTTTAACTATGAATTTATTCTTTTGGGAAGTGAATCTATGCCTTGTGAGTGCTGCCATGTATTCAGTTTATAATGCCTGTATCTTCTTACTTTGACTACTTTCTTACTTTAACTTCTGTAAAAATGTTGTGCGTGCATTTAATGCAAATTACCCTGACTTAACTGTTATTGTTAGAATATAGTGCTTTGTAAATAGCTTACTAGTTGGCAATGAACTGAATTTCTAGGTGTTGCGGCTGTAAGCAGTCCAACAAAGTGCTGCCGCGAGGGACTAAACACAGCGATGCGTAAACACGCTGTGACGCGCTCGAGATTGTATTGTAATGATTTGTTCCTCCACACGTAAAATACAATTAACACTGCAGTTACCAAATGTAAAGTTACTTTAGTGAGTCGAAATAAGTGTGTTAGTGCGGCGGTCAACAGAAAGTGTTCTCCCAGGCTCACCCCCACTCTGTCAAAGCCCAAAAAAACAGATGAACAGGTGAAGCAAACAAATGTGTTATTACTTCCGCTCAAACCGCAATGAAAATTCCCACCACCTACAATATAAGTGCACAATATAATAATCAATAAACAACATAAATGAGACCATAAACAACATACAATATGTGGCTCCTACACTAAGTGTAATGTCTTTGGGTCTTTTATCTCATCTGTACCATCTGAAAGTAAATATATTCAATGTAACCTCCAAGTTAGATAGGAAGGGGCGGCCTCTAGCTCACCCAGTAAGAGCGTTCTCCCCATGTTGGCCTGCAGTCCTGCAGCTGCGCGGGTACGAATCATCCCATCTCTCTCCCCCTTTCATGTCTATCCACTATCACTACAGAATAAAGGGAAAAGCCCCCAAAAAATAATCTTTAAAAAAAAAAAAAGGTAGATAGGAAAACAAAATACTACCTGCTGGAAAACATCCTCAAGCTTTTCAGACAGCGTGACCGGTTCTCCTTTGAACCAAGCCTGATAGAGCTGACGGTAGGACACTTCAGGGAAGACATGGTGGAACATGTTGGCAGCAAAGACCCCACCACAGCTCGCAATAATCAGCGGAGTCCTGTACTTCTGAAGAAGCACTGCATACTTGAGGAAGCGAGACGCCATGCCACCTCTTCCTTTATGATTCTGTGTCAGTTGGGTGCTGCAGTATCAGTAGGTGGGATCTGTGAAGGAGGCAGACATTATGAGTACACCAACAGGCCTGCAGGTTTAAGCTATGCAGGGAACTCAACCGGAATATGCCACTAATAGAAAATCCCTTCCCTTTTCAAAGTAGTTAAGAGTCTCTCAAAGACATTTCAGGCAGGGATTTGAACCTGTGTTGCCCAGTTGAAGGAATAGCCTCCATAGCATCATCACAGACCATATTCAGTTAGCCTCAGGTAACAGGTGTATACCACTGTTCTTGGTCATTATGTTTTTAAGGTTAAAGAAGAAGACATTAACACAACATGGGAAGATAATAGCTTAACTAATGCATTATGTTACTGTATGTTCCAGTGCACACATAAAGTCAACTCCAGTGATTTAACCTCATATCAACAGTGACAAAGTGGGAACACAACATGATGGTAAACCTTAGGAGTTGTCGCATTTCACGACCATTTTCTGACTGTATCTGACTCTATAGGCTGAGTGAAATGACCAATGAATCTCCTGCTTGAGTTTGAAGACCAAAATTAATGTAAGATGTCGACAGTCACACACAAAATAAGTGAGCAACCGTATTAGTATCGGGGCTGTGAGTCAAATACTGCTAACATCATATCTCATTTTCTCAGCTCTGCCGAATTAAAGTTAGCCTAGCAAGACATGTCAATCACTATCTCTAAGCATGCAGTGCTGTAAGGTCTGGCAACGCGAGACAATAATTCTATAACGTCGCTAAAACATTAGAAAACAGCACTAATGCTGGAAACTGACAGAGTGCGCTTTTAGTTATTTTATTTCCTACACGTTACCTACATTGTTAAGCAACCGTATGCAACTGGAAATGTCCCCACTAAAAGCAAACACAAAGTGGCTGAAAACAAAAGTCTTTACTGTCTTCTTCATAGGAAACAAACATCTTCGTACACTCACACGTTCTCCACTTATTTACAAGGACAGCCGACATGATGACATGGCCGTAAAGCGATTTAGCTGGGGTCATGGTGTTGTTGCACGACAGTTTTACGACAGGAGATTGAAAAGTCTGTGGGATAATGATAAACATCGAACTCCTATCGATTGTTCTCGATGCTATCCCCGCAGGTGTAATTGCACTTTTTAGAGGTTTTAGGGCTGATGGCAATCTCCCTGTTTTCGGTAATGTACTTAATACTGATGTTGGTAGAAGTTGCTTTTCCGCACACTGTAAGAATATTAACAAAATAATTCAACTTTTTCAACATGACATCATTAGTACACCCTCCTCTTTATCACATATTTTGTTGGAGATACAGTATACGTTGGGACAAGGTCTGGCTTTTCTGACTAATAAAGTCAAAGAGATTTCTTTTAAGATGCTTCATAGGTTTTACCCAACCGACCACTATTTACAGAAGCTCAAACAGACATTAATGTGAACTGTACATTCTGTGGGAATCAAAGAGAAACTCTTGTGCATTTAATTTGGTTATGCCTCCATACTAAATTACTCTGGAAAGAACTGTCTCGATACTTAGCTGATCTTATTTACCCTTAATTCTCCTTGTGCTGGGAAAATGTACTTTTTGGATCATTAACTATGACACAAATCTCACCTCTCAAAGTTTATTTAATCAACCCAATTTTAATTTTGACCAAATTTTACATCCAGAAGTCCAAATTCCAAAATAAAACACCCAACTTCATAGTACTGTCCATTTACATTAAACACTACATCTCTACTATATCCGGATTCAGTAATAAGAAGGCTGTTAGAACACACACACACACACACGTGTACTTTTCAAATGCATTATGTAAATTGAGTTGTTTCTTTTTATTATTATTTTATTTTTTGTATCTCCCCTGGCATACTTGACCTGTTTGTATAGTATACACTTATGGCTGTATACTTGTGTTTATCAAAAAATGATAAATATCAACCCATGGATTAACCCATAACCATGTAGCCATTCGCACAAATTACTAATCATAACATGATTAACGACACTGTAAATAAAGAGAATAAAGAAAGAAATCATGTATTATAATTCACTCTTTTTCAGAGACAAAGTGCTTTATTGTTTTTGTTTATAACAAACTGTTTTCTTATGCATATGATGGTAGTTTCTATAACAAATTGGAACACCAACAGCATGGCAGAGAAACAATAGCCTACAAATAATCAAAACTCTTAACTGTTCAATACTAGTGTGTGAGGTACCACCACTCTGATGCTAACTATTGTTTTTGGCTATAAAATGTATAAAAATGTGTATAAAATGTCCCCCTTTTATACAATTACAAGTGCATTCAGTCAAGGTTATGCATTGCATTTTTTCCGTAACAAATAAAGGCTCACCAACAGTGTAGCAGAGAAAAAAATACGATCAATCAAAACTCTTGACTGTTCAATACTAGTGTGTGAGGTATACCACCACCACTCCGATTGAAACTTAAAGGTGCCCTGCCACACGTATTTCATTAATTTGTGGTAATGTCTGAAGTTCTACCATGGACTCTGTAACATTTCTTGTGGAAAAAATGCCTTGGTTACCACGTTTCAAGCCATTCTAGCGTGGTATAGAAAGCCTGCAGGAAGACTCAGCTCAGTTTGTTCCAGTTCTCATTAATATTCAACGAGCTAAGCTGCTTGACTCTGATTGGCTAACAGCTAGCCAATGAGAGCCTGGCTATTAGCATCCTTTACCCAACGCAACTGGGCTAGATCATGAATAATAATGAGCTCAGGTAACATGATGTCAGACTGACCAGCTTTTGTAATTGGCCCGATTTCTCCACTTATTTCTTTTCAGTGGCTAGAGCTGACAGAGGAGGTAGCAGTTCATTTTCACATTCACCACATAACACAAACACAAATGGACCTAACATATTTCAAAAAATACAAGTAAAAACAGTTTTGTGTGGCAGGGCACCTTTAACAAAGATAACACTTTTTTTGTCTATTCAATTAACTTGTATACACTTTCAGTGCATCCATTCAAAGTGATGCATATAAATGTAGAATAAGGCACTTCAACAGTGTGGTAGAGAAACAAAAACAGTAACAAAGTGGCCAAATACGTAAATTCTAAATGAGTAACTCGCTGCTACCATATGGTTTGCAGGAAAAGGCCCCAACTTAAAAGGACAATTCCGGCGCAAAACGAACCTAGGGGTTATTAACAGATGTGTACCCACTCTGTCGCTCTCTGGGACATGTTTTCATGCTAATCAAATGTGTATGTAGCTTGAAAGAAGCTAGCGTGGACCGCTGATTAGCTTACAACGCTAGTATTCTGCGCACAGGGAAAGTCAAAACAAATCGCTATTTATACCACTAAAAAGGCTCAAAATATCACCACACTTCAACGGTAGCATAATGAGGGCCCCTACATGTAAACTGAAGCATTGAGAACTTTGTAAGTGTACAGACATATTATAAAGATAGATTATAAAGACACTCGCGTTCATGTTTACATGCCACCGCCGTCTTGGAAACCAGTCATGACTTACAGCTGGCGATGCAAACTAAAATCAAAAGCAATTTGAATTCAATATATCTGAAATAATCGCACTCTGCATAACTTGTCTAGTGTACTTACTCGGTGGATAACTGTCCATCTGGTCTCTCCGGTCTGGGTCGCCATCTCCAAATTATTTTCGGGACATGGGAAAAAAGTTTCAAGTACAGCCCTGTTTATCAGAGAGGGGAAATCTTCAGACTGTACAAAACACTGCGTCTCTTGGGTATCACGACGCAACAGGTTCCACTCCGTGCAACACAGACACTCCTGTTGGCTGGCCATAGCTTCACAACGTCCGCAGGGACACCACCAGTTTCCCGAAGTACGAGGCTGTGTTGCGGCACTGACTACCGGTAGCTCTCTCTCGTAGCCCTTTCACGGAGCTCCTGCAGCTCTTCGTTCAATAAACTGTCTGTACACTTACAAAGTTCTCAATGCTTCGGTTAACATGTAGGGTCCCTCATTATGCTACCGTTGAAGTGTGGTGATATTTGGAGACTTTTTAGTGGTATAAATAGCGATTTGTTTTTACGTTCCCTGTGCCCCGAATACTAGTGTTGTAAGCTAATCAGCGGTCCGCACCCCTAGGTTCGTTTTGCGCCGGAATTGTCCTTTAAGTATAAAGTGTGATCTAACCACAGCATAATGATCATGGTTCAGACCACTTATCATTCTCTCTCATTTTTATGAAGTTCTGCATAATTCTTTCAGTTACTAATCATGCATTTTGATAGTTTCTAGTTTGCAGTATATGTTACATTGCACACATCTATTGGTATACAATACCTATTATTAAATGTTCCTAATACTGCTGGTTTCTTGGCCTACAGTAATTTGCAATATTCACGTACATTCTGCTGTGTTAAGATTCTTTTTTTCCTTTTTTTTTTAACAGATGGAAAGCGGGTACATCACCAAATCGTTCTCATCTTGTAGTTCTCCAACTAACTACTGTGTCATGGTTACAGAGAGCTTCACTGGCAATATCTTCAGTGGGCGGTCACTCCAGGTGTTGATGTATGGAAACAGCCTTTCGGTGAATGTGTGCGTGAAGGCGTGTATGGCAACGTTGGTATCTGGATCCAAGAAGGATAGCTCCCCTCCGTCCCAGTCCAGGTGCACTCTGACCCTCTGGAGTCGGTGCTTCAGTGGGAGAACAGACTCTGGGCGTGATGGCGAGAATGCTGTGTATTTACCGTTGCAAAACCTCACCATCCATAAGCCAGACCGGTTGTCTCCCATCCTCTGGGCATCTTGTGCCATCACACCCAGCGCCCATACATGATTGTCTCCAGTCTCCACATCCCAGCTGTGTCTCCCTGAGGTGAAGCCCTCCGAGCCCAAGACGCTGCGGTGCTGCTCCATCCTCTCTGGGGTTGCAACAAGAGTCTGTTTGGGTCCACATCTCACATTGGTCAAACCTTCAGACATGTGGATCTCTGGATGGGCAGTGTTGGGGTTCAGGATGACAGGGGTGTATGACACTATCCCCTTCATTTTGCACCAGACGGTGAAGCTCAGATTTCCCAGGTATTTGGCAACGTCGATGGGGGGTCCTGCTGTGACCTGCTCCGGGTCATCCGGCAGGGGGAGGTGAGCGGCTCTCTTTAAAGCACTGACTTTTAAAAGGAATGACGTGTCGTCAACATCTCTCAATCCCGCGTCTATGGTTTGGATAGTACTACGCAGGGCATTTACCTCGCTGGTCAAAACTGCAATCTTCTCCTTTATAATATTTCTTTTATGCGCCACTTCTTCCTTCAGTGCAGCAATCCTGACCTCTTCCTCGGTTAGCAAAAACTGCTGAAGCACCTCGAGCTCCACTCGTATCTTCTTCTCCGTGTCCTGAGCTTGAATCTTAATTTCTTCATCTGTTTTTTGCCAGTCAAGTTTCTCTTCATCAAAGAGTTCCACTTTCTCCCGTATAGTTTTCAGGTATTCCTGGAGATCCTTTCTGTGAGACTTTGCTGCCTCGTCGACTGGAACGTAGCTGTGGTTTTTGTGTTGGCTTGAATCTCTACAGACAACACAGATAGGTGTCTGGTGGTCCAGGCAGTAGAGCTTGAACTTTTCGGCATGGAGCCGGCAGAAAACCCCAGAGTCCACCTCCAGTAGAAAAGCCTCGCACAGGTTCTTCAACACCAGGTTGCGAGGTGGTGGTACTTCAGTCGGAGACACTGTCTTGCAAACGGGACATTCGCGTCGTTGTTTCGTTGTCCACCATGATTGCACACAGGCACTACAAAAGCTGTGGCTACAAGGAAGAAGAACAGGGTCTTTAAAAATATCCTGGCAGACCGGACAGGAGAGCTCCTCAGTTGGTGCCGACCAGGTGGAAGCCATATTTATTTATTTTTTCGCCACTTCTTCTTTTTCTTTGACTCGTTAAGGCCAACTCAACAGCGCCCCCTGTCTGTCAGCTGAGCTGCAGTAACGGCCCCAGAACTAGGCACTGTGAAATAGATAGGTAAAATATGCTTTATTTGTCAGCCTTTCAGACATCTCTCCTCCTTTCCTCCGTTTGCTATTTGCCAATTAGTTGATGATGTACGGTAGCTTGAATTCTCCTGTCAATTAGTGTAACAGATGTGGGCAGGGTATGGGAACAGACAACTTCAGCTGACGGTATCCCAATATTTATTTGCTCTGCAGAACACATTAATTGGCTTCTGGTCTACTGTTTCCTATTATCCGCACCCTCAGCAATACAAGACGGTATTGAGCAAGAGTGATCGCATTTTCTACCATACATACATCAAAATTACATTACAGTATAGTATCTCATTTAACTCTTAATGTGCACATTGCTAGCCAACAGGAGCAATTAGAATAGACTGGGAAAACATTACAACAATATATGTGAAAAACATGAGAAACAATGTTTTATACCTTCTAACAGTTTCAGTGGGCAAAGTTAAACAGTACGTGGGTTTGGGTGACTGCACAGATAACAAAAAGAATATAACGTCTAACAAAGAGATACACATACCTGCAGAAGACAATATCCTGTTAATTGGCTTCTGGTCTACTATTTCCTACTATCCGCACCTGCTCCTAAACATTAAATAACAGAATTTACACACTCAAAATGGACTGTAGAGCCTCCGTTATTTACACTGCGCAGAAACAGCGCGAAAATGGCGCGAAAAGAAAAAGAGTTAAACACAGCATCGTTAAAACTTAGCTATATTTAACCGTAAAAACGGCACAAAACACCTAGTTAATATCGTATTAACTTTGAGACAATAAATATAGAAGGGTCACAACACAATTTACAAAGAAAACAATAAAATAGCACAGCAACATTTTACACGCTACCTACCTCAGCAATACAAGAACACAAGACGGTATTGTGAGGAGGGAAACGGTCGGAAGCTACGGCAACCTAGGAGGTACAATAGAGGCGCAGTGCAGCAACAACATCTCCGCAGGAAACAAGCAATATGATAAATAAATTAAACTCTATAAGATAAAATTCACAAATATCCAACAAATCATTAAATGATGATTACAATTAAATAAAATATAAATTGGAAATTAGAATTAATAAAGTGCATTTTTAACTAGCTGCACTCTTTTTTTTATTGACAAAAAACCACAACATAAAACTCTCACAGGGGAAAAAGAATATGCATGCGTAGATACCATACTGTCTAAACAATACAAATGTACAAAAAAAAATTACCTAAGCAAAAAAAAAAAAAAAAAAAAAGAAGGGGAACTACTAAAAAAAAATACACAAGTCAAAAGCAAAAAGGCTAAAGAAAATAAAATTAACATTTAGAGCGGCACCCAAGGGGAGATTAATCAAAACAGTAGCTTCCAAGATATGTCACTCCACATTTTTCTTGCAATTTTACTAGATTTGATCTTTTTCACTGAGGATTTTATTATGTTTTTTTAGGCTGTAAATGTTACGGTTATAAAATATGTAATGTAGGTAGAATTTACCCATTAGTGTATATTTGCTTGCTGACTAATATACTTGCAGTAAAATTTAAACAATTTGCGTGTGTTGTATTTACTACCCCCCAAAATCCGTTTTTACAGTGCACCAACAGAGAAATTATAGGCAAGACACTGCACTGAAATAGACAATACACAAACACAGTACCTACAGCAGTAGCATTTAACATATTCTGCTTATTCAACAGACTAAAATATAATATAATAAAAAGTGATAGGCATTGTAATACTGTCATACTGTACTCTCCATGGACTTCATTATTACCAGCTGCATACAGAGCTTCACTAACCAAAAGTTGACCATGTGGGGAAAAAAAAACATTAGCAACACATGACTTTCTAGAATGCAATTCATTTTCTCCTCTCCAGTTCACATTACTACAGCAATAAACATAGTTGCATTCAGACATTTGTGCTCATGATGCCTATTGAATTAGCCAGTGTAGACCTTTTGTGATGATAACACAAACATTTCACAACAATGTTAACAGGTGTGAATCACACCTGTTGACATTTTTTGGTGGTTGTGTGAACACAAAAGGCATACACTGGCAAATTGAATGGGCATAATGAGCAGTTGTCTAAATGGCAGTGCAGACCTTTTGTTATTATAACACAGCCATCTAACCGCCACAAAAGGGAAAAGAATATTCCTGTGAATCATGCACTAAAAGAGCGAGAATGCAGCGTTAAGTGAGTGACGTCAGTGAGTGTGTTTTCGCAAGGAGAGCGAGCGGTAGCCATTCTTCGTCCATCTGAATCTACATAAAAAGCCAGTATACAAGACGGTATTGAGCAAGGGTGATCTCATGTTCTACCATACATACATCAAAATGACATTACAGTATAGTATCTTATTCAACTCTTAATGTGCACATTGCTTAGCCTGGCTCCGTCCTCCTATGTACTTCCGCTCAATTTTCATTTTTCTTCACTACTCCGTCTGGGTTTGCGGTATATTCTTGGGTTTTCTCCGGTCAAATATTTGGCGGTCCAATCACCGCACAGAGGGAGTGGCTGAGAACGATGACGTTGAGGACGTGCATTAGAAAGATGCGAGCGAAGCCATTCGGTCCGTTGGGGCAACGCTGCCGAATATCCAGAAGTTAAAGCCCGAGCAAGAACAATCTTTGCTGAGTTCTGTTGGTGGCCATGATGTTGTGGCCCTCCTCCCCACGGAGTTCGGGAAAAGTTTGATTTTCCAGCTCGCTCCGTTAGTGGTGAAGGAGTTGGCTAAGGCTAACGCTAGCGATGCTAAGCCGACGTCACGACCAAACGTTACCGATTGGTTATGGCAGTCCAATAGTTTTAAACTTCAACAGAGTACCCGCCTTCAAGGAAGTTAACACTTGTCAATGGAGAGTGGCCAGAGTCTCTGTACAAATGAAATGTACCAGAGTCTGGTAGGACCAGGCTACACATTGCTAGCCAACAGGAGCAATTATAATAGACTGGGAAAACATTACTTGAATTATAACAATATATGTGGAAAAACATGATGATTGATCTTTTTCAGTGAGGAAAAAAACAATTTAAAATCATTTATAAACTAAACGAAAGAAGGCTTAGAACATCTCCACTTACTGCAATGAATATGATATTTACCCATAAGGATAATAATATTGACTAAATCTGATCCTGATGAATCTATATTATCCATATAAAAGAGGATGTGTGGCAAGGTGAGAGTAGAGATATTATCAATCTTAAGTGACAGCCAATTATGTAGCTCGCTTCTCAGCGTTGAGAGTTCACCTCCAGTAGAAAAGCCTCACACAGGTTCTTCAACAGCAGGTTGCATTACATTTTAATTGGACACGTTTTGCAAACGGGACATTCATGTTGTCGTTTTGTTTCCTACCATGATTGCACACAGACATTACAAAAGCTGTGTCTACAAGGAAGAAGAACAGGATCTTTAAAAAATATCCTGGCAGACCGGACAGGAGAGCTTCTCACTTGCTGCAGACCATTTGGAAGCCATATTTCTTTTACCGCTTCTTCGTCCAACTGAAACAAGGGCCTTTTGCCGCTTTTTCTCTTTGCTGTTCTTCTTCTTGTTCTTCTTCGGCTTGTGATGACCAACCTAATAGCGCCCTCTTCCTTGCAGTTGAAAATTAGCTGCAGTAGTCGGTAATCTTAAATGCTATTACACCGACACCAACGCAACGCTCCTCTTAGATATATTAACTCATATATTTAAAGTAAAGTATCTTTCATAGGCTACTTTTCTTCCAAGTTTGCCCTCCATGTCCACCCAAAGTTGGTTCCAAAGACAGGAAAACATTCTTTATAAATTAAATAAAAGTTGCGATTTTAGCCTATTTGATGGCGTAGTAGCTTGAGCTCACGTGGTGCATGTTCAATCTCAAAACGGTGTGCACCGCTTTGCTTCGGTTCCAGTGTTAAACAACAGGTTTAATCGGAATGGTGTGAAACGGAGTGCAACGGCTTTAAGATATGTTTTTTTCTCCTTTAAAAAAAAAAGTATTGTTACATTTGGTCGGGGCTGAACGTGGCCCTGACTTCTGTCAGTTTGAGCTGCTCTCTGCTGATCCAGCAGCCTGTTAGCTTCCACGAAAGTACTCATTCTGCCAGGAGAGAATATTATAAGATATGTAATAGGCCTACACATGGGCTTGATAAAATAAAATGTGCACGCTTTGTGTGCATTGTGCAGTCTCCTTGTGCATGTGTGGGTTTCTTCTTCTCAGTAAAAGCTACCTGCATATTAGGCTACATATCTGTGCATAGGCAAGGCAAGGCAACTTTATTTGTATAGCACATTTCAGCAACAGGGCAATTCAAAGTGCTTTACATAAAAACAGATACAAAAAATTAAAACAATATATATATATAAAATATGAGAATAAAAGTTACAGTATATATATTTATATATATTTATTTACATATATATAGTATAAGAAATTAAACATTATAGAGCAGTTAAAACAGTTAAATATATAAAAGCTGATAAAATAGGAGTTTCTCTTTATATGCTTATATAGATTGTCATACAGTGTCAACAATGCAACTTCAGTATAAGAAATGAACAGTTATTTAAAGAAAGGCATCGTCAAAAAGATAGGTCTTCAGACTTGATTTAAAAGAACTGAGAGTTGCAGCAGACCTGCAGTTTTCTGGGAGTTTGTTCCAGATATGTGGAGCATAAAAACTAAACGCTGCTTCTCCCTGTTTAGTTCTGACTCTGGGGACAACAAGCAGACCTGTCCCAGATGACCTGAGAGGTCTGGGTGGTGTGTAGTATTCACTGTAGCCAGAGAAAGGGGAGGTAACCTTTCCCCTTATGACGTCATATAGAGCTCAACAGTCCTGCCCCTCCTCCGAGAGACCTTGGGTTCCGGAAGTGAATTTCCCATTAATTTCTCCCATTAACGTCTGGAAAAATCCGTACATAAAGAGTTTTAGACCATGCCTTAGGCTAACTAGCTACGACGTGACTCATAAGCATACAACATATAATTTCGACTGAAAAAACGAACAGATAATCCAAAAAAAGTCAAAGGTACAAGACTGTGTACATAGTTTCATAGTCGAACGAAGGAACTACTCATCCCATAAACCACCGCGCACCACTGAAGAAAGGAAGCTACGTTAGTTTAGCTAACAGCTAATTCGGCTAACCACTAGCTGAGACAACATGTAATAACTTTAAAAGACCCTCAAAATAAAACCTGAACATAACTGTTAAAATATATAACAGCTGTTACGTCAGCTGTAGCCTGCTTTACCCAGTGTTTAGATTGAGTTAACGTTATTTTAGACTGAATCAAGCTGTCAGCTAGCGGTTAGCCAAATTAGCTGTTAGCTAAACTAACGTTAGCTTCCCAGTGGAGGCTAACGGCAGAAGCGTGGAACCGATCGTGTTTCGTGCAGTGTCGTCAATCCTCGTAAAAGAGGATTATCATTTTGGGCATGCGCATGACTCATCGTGCAGCCAGCTCCCCCTCCTCCACCTCCTCAACAGCATGAGTTCCACCAATCAGTGGAATCCCTGTGGGATTGTGGGATTATTCAGGATTGTGGGTAATGAAGTTCTTACCAAAGACATCGCGAATAAAAGACACTTATCTCAAAACAAGGTTGGTGCCTCATGAACTTTTGGCATCTATATGAGCATATATAATCACTTAGTCATGTCGTAGCTGGTTTTAAGTCTACCATCGATGGTTACGATTTTATGGCTTATGCTCCAATTTGTTAATGGAGAAATTGCATTGTATTTCTACTTCCGGCACCCGCTGTGTGCGGGACTGTTGAGCTCTATAGGGAAGATTCCAGATTGGCCCATCTCAGCTTACTTTTTCTCAAAGGCAGAGCAGGATACCCAGGGCTCGGTTTATACCTATCGCCATTTCTAGCCACTGGGGGACCATAGGCAGGCTGGGGGGAACTCATATTAAGAGAAATTGAATTAGGAGAACGTAGAAAACAAATATGATTGCAACAAAAAAATGAGTAGCAAAACAGGTGGAACTCACCAGAATGACATTAAAGCCGGTCTCCCCCATATTTCTTTCCTTTCCGAGTCGCTGCTGTCATCTGTGGGATGTGATGAATAGATGGGAACGGTTTATTACAGCCTATATTTTCAATTATTTCAAGACACCCTGGCTATTGCAATTACTGTTGCACATGCATACTGTATGTTCCACATTTTTCTAGATTGAGTCAAACATTCAGGCAAACCCATGCAGATTAGAAAAAAAGAGAAGGGGTTAACATAGGGTATATGTGGTTGCTGCTTATCTGTAATGATGTGTGTTTCCTCTGCGGAGCTCTGAGACGTGGCTATGCCTTTGAGCTATTGTTAAATTTGAACGGTGTAGCTGAGCTTGGTGCTTATGCACATGATGCAAATGAAAGCTGGAACCAGGTACATGACACAACAGCTGATTTCCATGCACTCACTGGCTGCACATGGTGGTGGGGTCATGGCAGAGAAGGAAGTGAAAGTTGTGCAGTTGCTAAAGACAGTAGTGAGTAAACTTTCAGTATTTCAAACTGCCATTTTGCATTTTCTTCTGATGACCACTAATTATAATATTTAAGATCACAATGTGCAACACTGCTGAAACAGTGTTTTGTATTCAGAGGGTTTCTATCAACATGGGACCTTGGATGAATGTGGGTACTCTGATGCCAAATTAGTATGGTGCTAGTGTTGAGGTGGAAGTGTAGTGGGGTGTGGCAGCCTAACACTCTTTTAAAAGATTGTGTGTACTTGTAGATGGCAGCCCAGCAACACATTGAGCACTTGTTTTAATTTCAATTTCAATCTAATCCTGAAGACCAAAATGCTACAGCAAGCTACTGCGGGTGTACTTTTTATTTAATAACCACTGACTGTGATCAAGTGATCACTCAGACCCATTTTTGAACAGTCAGAATTAGAGTTTAGCAAATTAACTCCATATCACATTGCTTAAATAATTGTTTTAACTTTGCCAAAACATGTTTTGGTATTAAAACATACTTTTATCAACACAGTAAAGTGGACAGTAATAATACAAACAATCAAGTTGTAACAAGTGTAACTTATTAACAAAATACAGTATTAGATGGTAAATTATGACATCATATCTGATATGATATATAGTATAAAGTGAAAGGTAACACGGAACAGCATAACATAAAATATCTGCAGGGAAGACAAAAGGACATAACGCTCCCCCATTGTAATCAGGCATTTTGAAAATTTGCATTACAGTAATAGGATCCACCTTGCCATTGATGTTATCCATTTTTAACAAAAAGTCATCGCCCTATGTTCATGAAGCTGAGTTTACCCCTATCAGACTTGCAGTATATCTCTTCATTAAAGTACAAATAGGAAAACTGATGCACTTCATTGAACATGCACTTAAAACATGAATACTCTCATCCCATAAAAAAATGAAATCTGGAAAGGAGAAACTATGCAAATGAGAGAGCTACACAGAGAGGAATAGATATATAGAGTGATGACACATAACCAATATAACCTTACATACAGGGGTAATCCCTGTGCAGGACACACAGTCATGTGGTAAAACTGAAAAATGCATCACTGTGCAGCGTATGTGTGTGCATGCATGTGTGTGAACATATGTATTGTGATCAAGTCAGATGGTTTGATTCCAGTGAAGAAACAGCTCACTACTGTCTCCATGGAAACAGGCAAGAGGCGAGGGAAGTGTGTCTCTGTGTATGTGTGTAATATGTGTGTGTGTCTGAAGGGAAAGAGATAGAGATAGTTCCCTTTTTTTCTATCTTACTCTATTTTATTCTGAGCTATAAAACTCAATAAATAAGTGCCGAAGTACAAGGGAGTATTATTAGTTCATGACAGTCATTTTTTTTCAGAGATATGTCAGTCCTGTGATGGACTGGAAGCATTTTCATGGTGTTCCTCTCTACCTTAAGAAGACACATCCCTGTGTATGTTGAAAGAAATAGTCAGGTACTAAATAGCATGAACATTTCTTTTAAAGCGGATGTTGGTGTCAGTGACCTCCTGCACTGGAACTCTTTGGTCCTTGGCATTTTAAACGAGCCTGGAGGGGACTATATTTAACTTATTAAATAAACCAAAACTGAATTCAAACAAGCTGCATCCTGTCTGATCTTTGTAGGATCCGCCCTGTACCTAGAGATCAAGGAGGCTATTTGCTGAACACTGATGTGCATTGGATTCAGTGTGTGTGTGTGTGTGTGTGTGTGTGTGTGTGTGTGTGTGTGTGTGTGTGTGTTTTTCTACACACATACACATTCTAGGTGTCTGTGCATCAATACTGACACACACACAGACGTCACTGGTGCTTAATGATCCATGACTGTATGTCAATTCCACTTTTCCACGTTGACGTGATGCCTTTTCATGTCCCTTCAGAGAAAATGAACACTACAAGTTGTAATAAAATGCTGCAAATATGTCCGTGAGCATTAAAAATGAAAACACATAATTTGGTCAAAAAAATGTGTCCATGGACATTGGTCCTCCTGTAGTCACACTTTTCCAGACCCTCCTACAAAGTGCGCTAAAGGAGGGTCTGGCTACTCCACACAGCATTCGGAGATGGGAGGAAAACGTGCTCTGGTTTAATGGCATTTCTTTAAACCAATCAGAATCGTCATGGGCAGTGCTAAACTCCGCACAGAGCCGCTCCGAAATAGTCGTGTGAGAGAAAACTCAGATTGGACAGAGAGTCTAGGTAGCTGTCTGGATTTACCCTGCAGAGATCTGAGGAGCAGTTAACAATAGTCCTCATAAATCCACCGAATTTAACCTTCCAACACGAAGAAAGCAGAAGGAAACGGAAAATACATGCGTCCAGCGGAATTTGCGGTAGCACTGGAGCAATCCCGGAAGTGGACGAAGGATATAGACTAGTCCTCCTGTGCAGGTGCAGGGCTGCCATCCGAAAGGCTCACCCTACCTGACCCTCCCCTCTAAACGCCAGCAGCAGCTGAAGAAAAATGAGTACTACGTAATAGACACAAAAAGCAATCAATTCTCAAATTAAGATCCCATCAACTTGTCGGCCAATCCAGTGGAGTGACCTCTCAATGAATGAATAAATCAATAACCCAGTCAATCAATTCATCACCGCCTGATTGCTTCCTACAAGTCTTCCAAAGCCTAATTCAATATTTACTTACGTCAAACAGACCAAGCTTTTGACTCCCCGATGGACACACCGAAAAAAACAAATGAATGTGTCATTGCTGCCCTGCTGTATACATCCTGTTTCCTATAAGGTATTCCATACCTGAAGATTTCTAAATCAAAATGTCAAATTAAAGTCTGATAATGCAGTGCCAGATGACATAAATGTACTGCATAAATCAATTCTCCAATGGTAGAAAAAAATACTTTCTTGAGATGTGGGTATATGGTGAAAATTCTGTTTCTATGACTTTACCACCAGCATTTGTACCATTAAGCAGGCCTATTATTAGCTGACCTTTACCTTCCAGCGAAAAGCCTCACCCAGACGGTGACCCCTACCTCATCAACAATGACCCTTACACACCCAGTAATAAGTGGTGGTGGAATGGCTCTCGGAATAGCAATGTCAGTCGACCAGACGACTGACATTGCTATGGAATTTTGTGCAGATGGAATTTTGTGCAGATATTTATGATCCCTTGGCAATGTATCCTGGTGTTTTTGGAGATCCCCTGACTTTTCCTCTAGCACCACCTGTAGGTTGGCATTTGTGGTTTTGAGTTAAATGTCTTGATAACTTTTTCCCTTTTCCTTTATTGTGTTATATATCTTTTTTTGTGCATGTTATATGGTTTACAAAGTGAAAAAGCCCAAAGTCCACCCCAAAGGGACTTACCATCTCCAACAATAACACTGTTCACAAACTGCTCCAAACAGTTCTACTGTAGTCCAGACTTTACTTCCGTGATGAACGTGCGTCACTTTGTAACACACGTTATAATGCTCGCCTAGCTGCTAGCATGGCACGCCCTCATACTCTGCTTCTGACTGGCTAGTAGTCCTTACCTAGCTACTGTGCATGTGTGACTCCCAACAAAGATGGAACAGAAGTGAGATGCCTCACTCTGTAGCTAAAACAGAGAGCTCAACACACAGGGTGAAAAGAGGAGCTGCAGCAATGTGCAGTACAACAAAAATATGGTGTTTTCTGAAAATTAAACCATTTAAACCTATTCTGATATAACCTCTAAATACAATTATGAACCTGAAAATGAGCATAATATGAGCACTTTAAAACCGTAGTTCCCCACAGGGTACATTGTGATATTATTATTATTTTTATCTTGTGCCATATAGCTTAATTTATTTAAAAATAATTTTAATAATACGCAATAATAAGAATACTATTTTATTCAATTAGTATAACTATTATATTTTAAGGACGCCACGGGCAGGATTGAACCGCTGCCAAGGACTCAGCCTACAGTGGGAGGAAGCTCTACCAGGTAAGCCCCAGCTCAAATTCTGAATTTGCTAATACGCAAGATTATCATGCTAATGTGGTTATACCTCAGACGGTGATCTTTGTAAACATTACCATCTCCACATAATGTTATAAACATTGTCATTGCGAGGGTTAGCATGCTGGCATTAGCATTTAACTAAAAGCAAAGTGCCAAACTATAACCTCACAAAGTCCCCAGCTGGGTAGTAGTGTTTAACAGACACCAGCACTCCAATAATGCATGTAAAGAATTACAGAGGATACGTGTGTTGCCTTTTAAATAAGATTTTCCCGGAAATACTGTTCACAGTGTGTTTGTGTGTGTGTGTGTGTGAGAGAGAGAGAGGGAGAGAGATAGAGCACTATCATTTAGTAACTGTGAGTTCCAAACACCTAATGTCTGGATTATTTACAGAGGTAAAACTCATAGCAAGCTCCCTCTTCCTCATTTCAATTGAATAATTCATATCTCCCTCTCTCACACTCTTTCTCACACACACACACACACACGCATGCGCGCGCACACACACACACACACACACACACACACACACACACACACACACACACACACACACACCTCTGACCGTAACTAGTAATGGACTGCATCATAAACAGTCTTGCCAGTAATGTGGAAAATGTGCACTTATTAACTACACTATGTAATATCTGTCTTTAAATAATATATCACATCTCATTAGATATCAGCATTCCTTAGTGTTTGCACCATGTCCTCTGTGGCTTCGAGCTGATAACCAGAATATACTCCTGCTCGCCAAGGTTTCTGGGAAGCAGCTCTTTTACTGTAAGTATACAGCTACTAGGTAGTGTGAGAAATAGTCAGAAAGCAGCCTCTTGGAACTTGGTAACTGCAGACCTTTTCGCTTTTCGGAGTTGCCCTGTTTAATGATCCCTGAAATTATTTATCGACCTGTTGCTGAGTAAGTTATGAAATAAGGAATGTGATTGCTCAGCAGTGAATTATAATCAGTTTTTCATCTGTATAACAAACAATAGTGATCGTCTTTATTCCTTCTGCACAGATCTGTTAGTATGCAGCCCGTTGCATGCAGATTTACTGCTCACCAAAATTAAATCGTAGTTTACAGCATCTGCCCTAATCTATTCTCAATATCACCAAGCCCTTTTGCTCTCAATCATTTTGTATCTCTGTCTCTCTCTCTCTCTCACACACACACACACACACACACACACACACACACACACACACACACACACACACACACACACACACACCTCCCTTTTTTCTCTTGATTGATCAGATCCTTATCTGTCTCTTTGACCTCTAGCTAAAATGAACCAAGCGTGCCATGCCATATCCTTTTTTCTTCAGCAAAAATGGTTGTTAAATGTTAATGTTAAATGATTGCCTTTCATCTTATAATAACACATGTGAAATTCATGTTTTTTACATGTGAAATGCAAGAAAAGCAACAAGGGCCTCGCATTCAACAGAGAAGAAAAAAATGCAGACGTTCTCCTGTAAAAACACTCAACAAGATGTATCTCACAATTAAGAGAAAAAAATCCATAATTACAAGGGAACTATCAAATAGTTATGAGATCTTGTAATTATGAGATCTTGTCCCTTAATCACGAGTCACGATTACAAGATACATATTTTGAAAATATGAGATACGTACATGACGATTGTGTGAAAAAGGTCTCCAATTCATTTCTTTTCTGGTGAATGAATGTGCCTCTGTACCACATACGTTTTACACAATTTTATAGGTGGGGTTGTGATTTCCACATGCAATGTTTTACATTTCACATATGGAAATGTGCTTACTGTATATCAGATTAATTTCATCATGTTTCCTCAAAGACAGAATTACATAAGCCTGTATGTGAATTGGTTTCCCAAATGAACATGTATACATTCACATGTGATAAAATTCACAATGCATTATGCATTTTTCGTGAATGTCACAGCAGGACATACAGGTGTAAAATAATAAAATGAATGATGGTAGAAATACATTTAGCTTCTCCCGATTCAGGGTGCTGGTATTGTTCATGCTGGCTCACTGGGACACTCAACAGAGCCATTCTTAATGTTATTAGTACAAACACACACACACACACACACACACACACACACACACACACACACACACACACACACACACACACACACACACACACACACACACACACACACCTTTGGTTCAATACAAAAGATATTATAGTTATTTTAAAGAGCAGAGATAACTCAGAGATCTCAGTCTTTTTAGTGCATCATTTAGGCCTACTTTTTTTTAATCAATTATCCTGTTCTTAACTTTTGAGCAAAGTGTGGTGTCATGAAAATGGTTGCATTTTAGCTGTGGAGAGGATCACTAAATAATCACATGGAGAGTAAAATAAGCTAGAAAAGTGAACCAGAAGAGTGAATGAAAAATGAATCAGTTTAAACCTCACTTCTTCATATGTTTTGTAACCTTCACATGTTGGCTCAGTTTGCCAGTAGGTCTGCAATGTAAAAAGAATTGTTGGTTGTAGGCTACTATTGGCACAGAATTATTTGAAGAGATGTTTTATTAGGTTTGCTCAATAATATAGATCAATAATATAGCAATCAGGAAGCAAACATCTGAAAAGTATGGATAATCTAATTTAGGCGATTGCTGATTTAGTTAAACAGGTCTTTCAATTAAATAGGACGATTAGTTGTCCATGATTCAACTTACAAAAACAAAACACACATTTGCTTTAATTAATCCGTAACTCCCCTGAAACGGCTAATTTGACAGGACTGTCCCTTTAAAGAAGCCCGTTAAATAGAAAGGAACGGTCCATTTCACAAAATAGGGGACCTCTGTCCCTGCTTCGTGAGATTTAAAAATTTCAACACACAAAAAAGACATTATGAAGGAAAACGAACACGTTACTTTCCAATTGCTCTCAAACAAGAATACATCACCTTACACTGAAAACCAACATTTAATGGTTTCATGTCTTCATTAAAACGGCGTTCACCTCTTTTGGGCTTTTCTATTTATAGCATCAGCTGTTGCAATACAAAGATTAGCTATTCAACGTATTGTTTCGCAGATGTGGGGAGCGCACTCCTGTCTGTGGCGAAAGGGCGGCGGTGGTCTAAAGGCGAGAAAGAGAGAGATGAGGAGAAATATGTCGGTGTGAGGACGTTTCTTTGTATCCACGACAGCGAAACTCATATCGGTAAGTAGCCTTCCTGCTGACAGAGAAGAGGTCGTGAATGCGAGCGTCTGTGTTCACGGACAGTGCAGGCAACACCTCCCGTTAATGTAAAATCAACTACTCTCAGTATAATAACACTTTAACGTTACTGTAGCCTAGCTAAATGTCACCAGGTTATTTAGACCAATGGCAGCTCGGTAAACAGTCAAGGGAAGTTAGCTCGTTTTAATTAAGAGTATGAACGACTGTATACAGTTTGCGGAAATTCCTTTTTGCTGCAAACTTAAAGAGAAAAATGAAGCTACCGAAATCCGTTATTCAGGGGCGGCTACTGTCGGTTTACCATACGGCCGCTCACACACACACACACACACACATAGAGACGGGCCTTGCCTCTGTGTATCAAAATTGTTCCCGAGGGGACAAATCACAAAGTGCTTGTCTTTTTATCGTATGTCAGATATCATCATGAAAGATTCCACGGTGTTTTTAACAGCAGTATACACACAGCGGTCCAGCTTTGAAGCAAAAATGGTGTCCAGATTTAACCGCTGGACGGAGAGATTCTTCATGTATCAAATCATAGGATGAGATCATTCAGAAGCACCTCAGTCTGCAGAAAGACAGACAGAGACACACACACACACACACACACACACACACACACACACACACACACACACACACACACACACACACACACACACACACACACGTTAATCACTGTCTGGGGACAGATCCCCCTATCCTTCCGTCATAACTTCATGGAAATGTCAAACCCTGCTGCTGCTGATGACGTTGCCTGTGAGAGTAATAGGTTTAATTTTGCATGCTGTTTCACAATTTTCCTAAAGCTTAAAGTGCTCATATTATGTTCCTTTTCAGTTTCATAATTGTATTTAGAGGTTGTACCAGAATAGGTTAATGTGGTTTAATTTTCAGAAAACATCATATTTTTGTTGTACTGCCCATTGTGTCAGCTCCTCTTTTTACCCTGTGTGTTGAGCTCTCTGTTTTAGCTACAGAGTGAGGCATCTCACTTCTGTACCATCTTTGTTGGGAGTCACACATGCGCAGTAGATACTCACTTAGTCAGTGCTTGGGCACAGACATTAGTAACGGGGAGAGTGTTGACTAACGTGACTAGATAAGAGCTACGTGTGAAAGTTACGGACATGGCGGCAGTAGTTCAACTATACATGTTCGAAAACCAGAATCGGATCCTGAAGAAGGAGGGGAGTCTCCTGCAGAACCTGAGACTTGGTGAATTCAAATGTTTCGGTCGATGACGTAGACGGCCCTGCTGATTTTGAACAGCTCACCCGGAGACTGAAGGCAGGATACATTCAGAAACCTGTATCTCAACCTATATATATATATATATATATATATATATATATATATATATATATATATATATATATATATATATATATATATATATTTATTTATTTTTCATAATATGGGCACTTTAATTGTGACCTTTGACCAGGGGGAATTACTGTAGATGCTGGGTTTCCCACCCAGGCGAGTCAGTGTGTGATCTATTACATGTATACGAGGCCTGGTATTACTCATTATTAAATAAGTATTCCTGTGAGATTTAAAATGTCACTTGCATGTATATGTAGTCTTACCTAGGTGACCACTGATACTTCTAAGTGTGGTGAAAGGTTGACCTATAGTGTAGAAAGGTAGGCTGTGTGACCATGAGGTATTTATGAGTGTTGTTAACCATGGCTATACTATAATAGGCTAAAAGATACATTAATCCATATTGTTCCAATAACTGGTCCAAATATTTCCGCGTGGATAGTGATTAGGATGGAGACTAAAGCAGCCAAACGTCAGTTAAAAATAGTGATTTGCGTCCCGTTTCACTACACTAGTTTTTAATCAAAGCCTGCTCAGAATCAAATTTGGACAACTAAACAGCGTTTGATTGATAACATCGTGATATGACTTCACTGAAAGCTTTTAAACAATACCATACGATAGTACTGAATTACTGCCTGGCCGTATGGGACTATAAAGACCATTTTGTGATGTACTGACTAATAGATCTACTACCACTCTACTTTGTATGGTGTTACTGTTATTTAAAGTCTTGGCCATGATTGACTGCTGTCAGTGGTGTCTAATGGGTATGAGAAATACCATGATAGGCTACCGCAAGGTTATGGTTGTTTTCGTTCAAAGATATCTTTTTCATAATCAACCAATGATTTGCAGTTCAAATACAGAATAGTTCATATACAGTAACAAGTACTTGATCATGCATTCAGTGTCGCTGATGCCTGGTTGCGGTTCACTGGTGACATCCTGTGTCCTGGTTGAAATTCCCAAACAGCCAGAAAGAAAAGTTAAGTATTAGAATGAATGAATGGAAAGGTCAGAGTAGGAAATGCCCCCAGCAAGTCACAGAACATTAGTGAGATGTTTGGGTTGTGTGTGTGTGTGAATGGCAGACTTATTCACAGAGAATGTCTTAAAATGACGTAGTATTATAAAAAAAAAGACATCAATATAATTAAATAAATGGGTTCTCAAACAATGCTGAGCCTGGAGACTATCGCAAGTTAGTCATTGGTGATGACCCACAATCATGTGAGCTATACAGCCCTCTGTTAGACTATTTGCACTTTGTTTTCTCAGCCAAATGCTGCACAGAGGGTCTTAAAGATCGGGGCATGAAGTCTGTCATTATTGGAGGAAATGTGATGGGGGGGCAGCTGACTTACAGGTACTGGCGGGTACTTGCGTACCTCATTTTCTGAAATAGATCAACAGATGTCCGCATTAATTCAGTACAACAAGTTACGCGTTGAAATGAGATTAAAGACCTCTTAACATACAGTATCATTAGCATAGCCCACTGCTGCTCAAATAGCCATCATTTAAAACACTGTCTCAGGAAGGAAACAACCCAGGACAATAAGACAGATTGCAACTTACTGCACACTGAATTTGTACTTGTGAGAAGGAGATGCTAGGGATGTACATCTTGATCCAGAGAGCCATATTATTCTGTGAAGAAAACATTTTAAGTATATTTGATGCCATGCTGGCAAACATGGGGATAGAATTGAGGGCTGTTTAGGTAATAATATATTAATGCGCATCTGGTTTTTGGCTACATTATAACTGGAGAATATTACCAATATTGATGCTGGTAAAGAAATGTTATGGTCCTTTTGTATTCGCTCCAGCTTACAGAAAAAAATGATAGCTGTCACGATTGAAGACTGGAGAGGAGGCTGTTAAAGTGCAAAACTTGTGTATTTATTAACAAAACAACACCAAAAACATACTCAAACAAAATAAAAATAAAAACAAAATACCCTCAAACAATACAGCAACCTCTCAGCAAGCTTCCCAGTCCTTCTCTCGCTCCCCTTCTCCTCAGGCCCTTTTAGCCCAGCCTCACCCAATTGGCACCTACCACCTGTACCAGTTCTAGGATGGATACATGAACCGAGCCCGACGGTATCCGACCGGCCAGATATTTAGAAATGATGTTCTGGTCGGGCTCGGTCACATCAGCGTGATAAGGCATTGCACATTTTCAATTTAAAAAAGTTTATTATGTAGGTGCCCGCCTGTGTTAACGTGTGCTTGTTGCCTCGTGTGCGCTGATGCGCTCATCTGTTGACATTTCCGAATGCCTTCCTACAGTTTCTTAATCAAAGCGGGCTTTCCACACAAACAAACGTATGTGTCATTAGTATGAGAAAAAAACGAGATTTTAAATGTGTCGGGCTCGGACATAAATATCTTAATGCCTGTCGGGCTCGGGTCGGGTTCGGTTACTGCTCTGTCGGACACGGGCCAGGCTAGGACAGAAAAATACGGCCTGATCCGCACTCTAGTACCATCCCATGTAGATACATGTGATTGCTGACATTCCTAGTTATATACATATGTACATGTGCTTACACAACCACAAGCGCCAACATCATTTAAAAATGTAAATTGCTGCAAAAACTGTTTTACCTATTGTTCTACACTTTAGGCTTGCCCAGCCCCTCCCTACAGAAAGGACCTAATGAGGCAAAACTGCATGCAATCTCCTCAATTAAGCTAGTGAGCAGCTAGTGATCTACCCCCCCCCCCCCCCACCCGCCCCCCACACATCACAGGCAGAACCATAGCTTAACTCTATGAACCCATAAAACCTACAGAACAGGCCTATGTCAAATGATAAAGTAACAAACTGAAACATTACACTGACATTAAGGATTAAGCAGACACACAACATTGTTAATTTTGGGAACATAGGCTAGTGAAAAGGGAGAAAGGCAGCCTTTTCACAATGCCCTTAATCAAATTATTGCTTTCACCTCAGCTGTCTTGGTGACAAGAACCAGCAACCTTCCTCTCCTACGTTGGAAACCCAGTTCCCCCAGAAAGTCAGGCTTTCACTATTTAGGAAACTCCAGTATATATTCTGGTTTTCTAAATGGTTTTCATAGATCAAAAGTAAAATTAAAAGATCAGATCAGCTCTAAATCTAAGAAAAAGAAAACAAGGGTGGAGTTTATCATTTGACAGCAGCTTGAAGCTTTTTGAACTCTGTGAACTGTGTCTTAACACCTCCTTTGGATGATCGATGAGTGTTGATATCAACGCCACAGTACAGGCTGGGGTGTGCACCGCTGCGTTCCTCCTTATTTCTGTTCTGTGAGTTGTGTTGCTGCTTTGTTCCCATGTGAAAAGGGAAGTCACTTCATCCTTTCCCAAGGCAACAGCTTCTCAAGAGCCCAGAGAGGCTTTATGGAGTCATGGGGAAGACCAGAACACACCAGCTGCTTCTGTTATTTTACATGTAAAACCACACACCTGTAGGGTAAGGTTGGTGTAGGGGACGCACTGTGGATTGACAGAATATGTCACTGGTCCTCGAGCTGTCACATTTGACGAAGATAAACTTATTAAATTCCCTTGTTAGCCACAGCTGTAGAGATTGGCTCTTCAGTTCAGGAATCAAGTGAAACAACATACAAAAGAAGCTTTATAAAATTATTTCCATGCAGTGTGTGTGTGTGTGTGTGTGTGTGTGTGTGTGTGTGTGTGTGTGTGTGTGTGTGTGTGTGTGTGTGTGTGTGTGTGTGTGTGTGTGTGTGTGTGTGTGTGTGTGTGTGTGTGTGTGTGTGTGTGTGTGTGTGTGTGTGTGTGTGTGTGTGTGTGTGTGTGTGTGTGTGTGTGTGGCTAATAACCTAAATCTACTATGCTGCAATGGCTGTGTTTCGGTGTGACGTAAAGCAGATTTGAAAGATTTCTGCGGATTTCTCTGATTAATGAACGCCGGGTTTGCTACAAGAAAAATATGGAAATGAATGCTATTTCCTAATGTGAATGATTGCCATTTTCGAGTCAAAGGGGGTTCTGTCTGAAATTTTCAGGAAAGGCCAAAACATTAGGACAAAAGATAAGTTTACAGCCATCAACTTAAGAGTGGGGCTTAGTGGCTTGACCATTTTGACAAGACATGGCCAGATTCCTTTAGGGTAAATCTCAAGTTTGTTGCCTCCTACTCTCTGCTATCTGCTATTTGTTGCCTCCTACTCTCTGCTATCCAGCCCTGTCTCCTGGAAATTATGTTGATATATTACAAAATTGTTTTCCCATTTACGCTGTGCTGCAAGACATAATCCGCTGGACTATGGATATAAAGTGCAGGACATTGACACCAGAGTGTGGGGTGCGCATCCTGAGTCTGTGGTTAGGCAACAAAAGTACTTTGGTCAGGTTTAGGGGAAGATCATGGTTTCGGTTAAACGCTACATGTAAGGGTAGCTTGTGGCTCGGAGGTAGAGTGGTTGTCCCTTAACCACATGGCTGGCGGTTCAATCCCAGGCTTCTCCAGCCATCATGTTGCTCCACTGCTCCTAATACTAGGATGTGTTAAACTGCAGGAAATAAAATTTCACTACATTGTACGTGACAAAAACAAACTCTTACTGAGTTTGTTTTTGTAAGACATTAGCCTGACAAGCCAGCCCCACATCAAGATGCTCAATCCGAGGGGCGGGATAAACTGTTGTCTTTCAAATTCTCTCTGCACGCAATAGGATAGCGCTACAACCAAGCAGAGCAACGAAGAAGGTAGCGGAGCTAGTTGATAGATTAAACTTTTGCTGTATCCGGTCGGCAAAACAACGAACACATCTTCCTTTTTTTAAGAATGACTTCAGTGCTGTTCTTTGTTCTTTTCTCAAGAAAAGCTTAACTCCAAGTCTTCCAGAGTCGCGGCCAAAGCCGATTTTGAAAGGCCGCGATTCCCAGCAGCAGCCATAAGCCCGCCCACCGACTCTATACACAATGTGACTGGCCCGGCCAGAGTTTGGTTTTTCCAGCTCGCAAGCCAACGGAGAGTTGCTAGACTGACCCTGGCCGCTAGGGTGCGTCTAGATTTCTAGGCTAGTAACACATTGTATCTCATGCTTCAAGTCCCTGTGGTCTTTTTCTGTATTAAACCAAGACCATGGTCTTGGTTTCCCTAGCTTTCCCTAACCATGTGCTGTTATGCAATAGCACATATGTTTCCTTTAAAATGTATGTGTTGTTTCAAATAAGTAGTGTAGCCTACTGTATAAATGTACAGTGGCAGAGACGGTTCAACACAAATACAAAAGCCACAACACAAACAAAAGCTACAACACTAACGCAAAAGCTACAACACAAATACATAAGCGACAACGGAAGTGAGTGACAACAGAACTTTCCTCCTGGCCCGTTTCAGGAAGGAAGTTTAACAAACTCGGAGTCTAACCCTGATCTCTAAGTTGATTTACCCTGAGATGGAAACGGAGTTTTCGGTTCCAGAACAGCTGATGTGAGTTGCTTCAATCAACTAAGAGTAGGTTCACTCAGAGTTAAGCTCGTGCACCACCACTATAAAAAAGCTGCATGAATGCAGCAATGATACTACAATTCACCATGGTAACAATCACAAACAAACGAGTCGGCGGAAATACTTGTGCGCACATACAGCGAGTTTGAACATGTATTTCGTTAAAAAAGCAACACAAAGAGAGAATTTGCGTGGGAGAAAATTGCTGATAGTCAATGCGTAAGTTCTAATTTAGTGTATTAATCTCATTTTTAATCATAAGTATAATATTACTGGTGAAATGGTATAGAACCTGTAATGTATTTCATTTAAGTGCAATCCTGTGGACGAAAAAAGTACTAGGGCTACTAATCCCATTCTGAGGCTGCAGCACCATCATTAACAGAATTATAATTATAATTTATAATCTTTTATTTCAAAGGGTTTACATCATTCACCTGCAATACTGTAGAACTCCTTTTTTTAATGGCTCTTGGTCACTGGTTTGTGTCACACTCTTCTGACGGCGCTTTGCTACAGCCACATCACCAATGTTGTAAAGAAAACTGCAGTTTGCAAGAAAACGTAATGCGACACAATAATCTGCTGGGATGTAGAACATGTCCACGATGGGTGACGTTAGCGATATGAGGACGGATAAGGTTATGTAGGCTACATGACTGATAGACTGGGAAGAAAAACGATACCAAATAGTAGTTATCTGGAAATGAAAATGCATCTATAGTCGGTGCCTCAATATCATCTCCAGACGTATGTTTAACTCCCTGCGAAGTTATACAGCTTCTTCAAAAAGAAAATGCCATGTTTGAGAGAAAAAAGGTTTCATAGTCTGCCTAACACAGTAAATAAACCAAGCCTGTTTTTTTTTTTTTATTCATGCAGATAACTGCGCTAAAATGTGCCTGATACAGACTGAATGAATGAGGAAATGAAAGAGTGCTGTGTCAGAGGAAGGAGACCAGTGTTGGGGAAGTTACTTTTAAAAAGTAGTGTTTGCTTGTTACTTCTTGAAAAAGTAATCTGTTACTTTACTTAGTTACCCCCTATGGAAAGTAACTTTTTCCTTTACTCGTTACTTTTACGTTACTTTTAAAAGCAGGTGTCTCTGGCAGAGACTTCAGTTAATTATACAAAACCTATCTTTGACCATAAAGCCAATCTCTGGTTTATCAGTGAAGTGTCTGAATACACCGCAGACTGGATTCTCTACTCAGAGTGACGGCTCATTCTTTAAGAACTAGTCCAGTGCGGATTGAATGCACATCGGCAGGTCATCGGCGCTACACGGTGTTAGTGTATACTATGTAATGTCTGTATCGACTTGTACCCGTCACACAGCCACGATGGTTCGTGCATTGTCGTAGGCACACGCAGCCTCTTTTCTGGAAATCCTTGCGTGTCCGTGCAACTGACACAAGTCCACAGCGGTCCGCTGCGTGTATAGAGGCCGTCTCCACCGCGTCCATCTGTGAGGTTGTCAGCTTTGTGTCTGCCTGGCTCAGAGCGCCGTCCAGCAAAAAGCTATGACGCTTAAAACGCTCTCAAAAGTTAGCTTTGGCTGCTTCTCGCTTGCCATGATTGCTCTGCTACCAGCCTCTGTCACGTCCCGTGTGGAGCTTGTGAGCGCGCAGCTGAGAAGGCAGTGTCGCCGTCAAATCTGTCCCTGGAAAAAGTAACGTTGCGCCGAATTGAAAAAGGAACTACGTTTTGTTACCAAATTATCAATAGTAGCGCGTTACCCTACTTTTTACCCGAAAAAGTAGTTGCGTTACTGTAACACGTTACACCCAACACTGGAGGAGACTGAGAGAAACTCGAAGAAAAAAACCTGCTCCCGACCAGGTTAGGTAACACAGACTCAGTTACCATAGTAACTGACTCTGAGGTTAAGTTACCTCTCGTCCTGAAACGGAAAACCCAGAGTTTGTTAACCCTGAGATGAGGGAAACTCTGGGTTTTCTGTCATTTCTGTTTTGTAAACATCTGGCGTATGAAATGTCTGTATTCTCACCGCCCTGCATTTTTATAAAAGATGATGATCTGGTCGCGGGTCACATCACCCGGACGCCATGTTGATAAGAGTATTAAATACTTGAACAGTACACCTTTTTTAAGGTACATTTTGAACAGAAAAAAATGTGCAATTAATCACAATTAAATGTTTGAATCAATTGACAGCCGTAACAGCTACAGTGTTGGATGAGCTCCATTTCTCCTGTCCATAATACACGAAACAGCCGTTTCCAGGTGCATGTATTTTAAGGAGTGGAAAATGCCATCTTAGTTTGGATGAAAGGCCAGATCTGAGAGGAAATGATTGCGATACATTGGCATTAGTGTGAACATGGCAAGTGTTCCATACAATACTGTAAGTTTGTCCTCATGCCGCATTGGTTGGCCCTCTAAAACATGATGGTTTGGAAAGCCATATAGCCAGCCACATTGGTCAGGTGACTAACTTTGATTGGGCACATATTTCATCAAGTTTTCTCCACCAAGCTTCCAATCCTAAATTTGGTTTAAACTGCTGTCTGTGGATTATTTTAGTCTCAGAGCGGTGACTAATGTTTCAGAGAATTGTGCATTCCACCGAGTAGATCCACAGAGGGAAATGCTGACACACAAAACAAGGTTGTGACCTGACTTGGCTTCAGCTAGGCCCCACCAGGCATGGTGAGGAAGCGGTGGCTGGTGGCAGGTACTGTGATTTCACGGTGCTTCTCAAGCTGTTTTTCTTCACAGCACTAAAATGTGCGTAAGGCGGTGTCTTGTGAAATGGAATAGACATTTACTTGTGTGTGGTTTTTATGACCGCAAGCCAACTAACTGACTGAAGAGGCATGTTAACATCAGGAATGTGGCTTGGAAATTCTTTGCCCAACCTGGCTGGCTGGCTGCTGCTCACTGGCTGGCTGGCTGGCTGGCTTTGGAAAGGAAGGAAACCTCTTCCTTCCCTCTATTGTACTGGGCAGGAAAGGATGGACTGTGGCCAGCTGACAGCTGTTTCCTGGTGGATGGAGGAGGAATGGGTGCGTGGGTGGGTGGTGGTGGTGTTGTGCTAGTAGTGAGTGAATGTGCTTTTTTTCTCTCTGCTTTTGACAGTTGCTAAAGTTTCATGAGAACTAGAAAGCTGAAGGTTTTGGAGTAAGATGGAGTATATTTATTTTTCAAATTTGTTTAATTTTAAATTTGTATGAACACTGTGATTGGCTTGACTTAACCCTTGTGTTGACCTCGGGTCTCATTGACTTGTTTTAAATTTTTGTTTTATATCACAAAATATGGGACGTAGAATTAAGCGCTGAAACTGTGTAGAAGACAAATTTAAAAATTTAAAAACGTTGCAAAAAGCAAAAACAAATTGTGAAAAAAAAGGCATCAAAAAAATATTTTTTTCAAGGTTGAAGGGAAGACAACACAAGGGTTAAATGGTTGTATAAGTGGTTTGCATGTCTTAACAAATTCACTACAAATCACATATACTTAACATTACTCCTAAAATGATTTGTAGATTTCCTACCTTCCTAGTTTTCTTGTAAGTTACCTTTTTTACATTCAGTGTTTCCCACCAAAACGCTTTTGTTTCCTTGAGGCCTTACCAAAGTGTTGAATACATTTTTTTCCTCGACTACATTCAGAAATGATTGTTTTTAATATTAGAAATCCTGAAATAGAAAACATCCACTGTTTGTTAGCTTACAGTCTTGCACAATAGTGTAAAACCGCCAACAGGAATGCGTATTGTGCGTCCGCATGCATGCCTACGAGGACGAGGACACCCATGCACAAAATGGGGACCCACTCATAAAAAACATTGCCCAATAGCACTACAAGTGGTCAAAAACTCCACAGCATACCTTTTACGTTTGCTTGATTTGACTTAAACCTAGATTTTGCGTTGCAATGGCAGTTTGGGCGTCGTGACCATTTTGACCAAGTTGAACCGAGTCCATTCCAGTCTGGGCTAGTTGCAGTTGATAGTCGAAAGATAAATCACATCATTTTTCATCATTACATTATTTTTTTAGACCTGTTTGAATTATATGTCTTGAAACAGCTGTGAATATCATGTAGGAGGAAAAATAGCGATTTAAAAAAACTAGCCAAGGGCGCCTGGGTAGCTCACCTTGTAGCGCGCGTCCATATAGAGGTTTACTCCTTGACGCAGCGGCTGCCGGTTCGACTCCGACCTGTGGCCCTTTTGCTGCATGTCATTTCCCCCTTTCATGACTTCAGCTGTCCTATAAAATAAAGGCCTAAAATGGCCACACAAACAAACAAAAAAAACTAGCCAAAAATGGGGCGAGCGTTGTAAAATTGTGGTGTCTATTGTATCAACACAGCACCATATTGTAACATGTATTTCTACCAACTTTGTCCTCGTGTACCCTTGCTTCCTCTCCCTCACTCTTCTGTTTCCGATTTCTCTCACCCTCCTCTCCGCTCTGTTCTCTTGCTTTCCTCCCATGTCTCGTTCTTTCTGTAGCTCTCCCTTCCCTTTTGTGGGAGCTGTGGTGTGAGCTTTTTGCCACATGAGCATACATGCATGTATATTAAAGCTCCAATGCAGTTTCTCTGTATTTATGTAAAACTCTCAAAAAGGGCAGAATCTGATCATAAAAAAGGTTGAGTACTGTACAAGCTGATCCCTTAAGATTTAAGCACAGAATGCATCTGAATCATTTGCAAATGTTTAAATAGATTTTCTTATATTGAGCTTCTACTGTACTTCACTTGTGGAAACAAAATACTCTTCTTCTGTTAAACCACTCATATTCTAGCAAGGCAGATGTTTATTTCTGTTTTCAAAAGGCCATAATTACAAACTACAGTTATCCGTCTACGTCGAAGCCATCATACTGTATTTCTCTGCTGGTTCTGTGGTTATACTGGGCTACTAAGAGTTGACATCATTAGCCTGTTTTCTGCCAAACCAGGCTCACCAGGGCTTGTTTTAGCTGCTTTTCCATACAGTTGTGATATTCATTCTGAGTGGCTTTGATTTGAGCCAATGGCGCGAGGAGTGGTTTTCTAAAAGGCCTGTCTGTTGCATACAGCTAGGGCTGCAGCTGTCGATTATATATATTCTACCGATTATTCCATCGATTAATCGAGTAACCGGATAACAAATATACTTTTTTTTTATTGAAGAGCAATAATAAACAATAGTTTGGTTACATTTTCAGAAAAAGCTACATTTTTGTTGCCTACATTGCTTACAATATCATCTCTCAAAAACCTAAACATATGAAGTGCATGTAAGTGCCATATTACATTGTAAAATTTTTAAAGAAAACTGAAATGACGTCAACAATGTCAACAAACGTGCGTCACTTTGTAACGCACGTTATAATGCTGTAATGATGTCTCACTCTGTAGCTAAAACAGAGAGCTCAACACACAGGGTGAAAAGAGGAGCTGCAGCAATGTGCAGTACAACAAATATATGATGTTTTCTGAAAATTAATCCACATAAACCTTTTCTGGTACAACCTCTAAATACAATTATGAACCTGAAAAGGAGCATAATATGAGCACTTTAAAACAAATGAAAGCAAATCATTTCCAACATTCCTTTTATTGAACAAATTAAACATTGAATTGAATATACTATAAAAGGCACCACTAAAAAAAAGTGATGGTTGCACTTTAAAATGTAGTTTTTTTACTGATATTTTCTTTTAACTCAACACAAAAAAATCTGTCTTTCGCAATATGTCGCAGCGTTGACGATAAAAGAGAGGATATATTGTGCAGCTCTAATGCACAGAGACAAAACATGTTCAGTTCTACAAAACTTCAGTAACTGATGCCATATTGCAAAGCCATGTCCAGCTGTCATTCTGCTTGTTGTCTTTCTCTGGTGGGTGCAACTGTGAAAATATGTGTGTTAGGTGGGCTTAAACTCTCTCTTTTGGCCTCTCTTTCTCTATTTTTATACAATTTTTTATTATTTTTTTTTCTTTTTCCCTGTTTTTTCTTTGATCCACAACTCCTAGCTGTGGTCTCCATGGTGATAAGAAAGCAGCTGCAACAAAAAACCTTAACTTCTCTCTCTCTCTCTCTCTCTCTCTCTCTCTCTCTCTCTCTCTCTCTCTCTCTCCTTTTTCAGCCAGGTGTGTCTCCATAGCCACCTACTAGCCTACTTCTCACCGTTACCACCACTGTCGAGGTAGCCATGGCGACCAGCGCCCTGCCAAGTGACAACCTGCCAACGTACAAGCTGGTGGTGGTGGGGGATGGTGGTGTTGGGAAGAGTGCCCTCACCATCCAATTTTTCCAGAAGATCTTTGTGCCAGACTATGATCCTACGATAGAGGACTCGTATCTTAAACACACAGAGATAGACGGACAGTGGGCAATACTGGATGGTGAGTAGAAATGGATGTGAAATTTTATTATCTTTTGGTTTTAATAATAATAATAATACATTTTATTTCTGGACACTCAAGGTCACCTTACATGACAATAAAACATGTCCACCATTGACCAGTGAGTGAACATTTTCTTTAATGTTTTTATTTTTAGCTTTTAAATACATTCCAGTGGTAGCTGTTTCCTCCACTGAGCAAACTATGGTACAGCAATTCCCTGAAAGAAAATGAACGGCATTTAGAAGAAGCCACTGCTGTGGTTGTTACGTGTGCGAGAAATGATGCATCATTCCACGATATCCGTCCCTCAAAGTTTTTATGTCGGAAATGTATAAAGTTCTGAAAGTAATTATAAAACCAAAAATCTGTCTCTTTGGATGTGTGTGTGTGTGTGTGTGTGTGTGGGTGGACGTGATCACACAAGTCGTGGAGGAAACAAACTCTTATTCCGAACACGTAATTGCAAAAACAGGTCACAATAACAAAGTTGCGCAATGTCATTCTTCAATGATTACTGCAAACTGGGTCAGTTTATATCCGTTAGTAAATAAATGTAACAATGCTTAGAAGGTTAGAAGGGGTTCAACAATTCATATTTGTAATAACACTGACTCTTTATGGCAGCTTTGAAAGGTCTTAGCATGCTTGATAAGTACCTAATTAATTAAGTAGAATCAGTGGTGGTGCAATCAGAAATAAAATAAATATGACATGAAATGCCTATTTATTGTCTGTATATTTAGTAGGAAAGGTAGTCCAAATTGTGTAATTACTTACTCAGACACGATATGAAGTACAGTACGCTAATAAAGTCTGTAAAAGAGACACCCGTCCTTGTAAAGTAATACAAGCTTGTGTTCTCTACACCTTGGCAGTGCTGGACACAGCCGGCCAGGAGGAGTTCAGTGCGATGAGGGAGCAGTATATGAGGACAGGAGATGGCTTCCTTATCGTCTTCTCTGTGACAGACAAAGCCAGCTTTGAACATGTCGACCGATTCCATCAGCTCATACTACGGGTCAAAGACAGGTGGGTCACAACAGCTCAGCTTAGCAATGCATAGCAGAAACCACTTTTGTTCCATGTACAAACATAACAAAGGACAATAGAACCACTCATTTACTCTGCTGAAAATCCAATCACAGAATTCCTGGAGAATACTTCCCCTTAAAAAGAACAACATTCTCAATTTATTTGGAAGTGAAAACTTAAGAGAATACACCTACATGCCTAATACATCAACCATTGCATTGAAAATCTATGTGTACAACTAAGGTTAAATTTAGTAAGTCAAAGCTTCCGTACCCGGAAGCCAAAGTTGCCAAAAGAGGAAGTAGCTCTCAGATGTAATAGACGTTTACAATATGAAAAAAACTGGGGATTTGTTTACTTCTGACCACTAATGTTGTTTGCCCTTTCTTGAATTCCATTCTTGTGATTGAGCTGCACCAACAGATTTTTGTCTAAATTTGGCCAAAAACTCTTAAAATATGACCCAGTAAGAAATAATTTTTTTAAGGCCCAGTGAGCTCAATCACATCATCCTCTAATGTGGTCTCACACACACGAAAATTCAAAATATTAAATACATTTAAAAGAATATTTGTCCTCCGTATAAAGACAAACTTTGCCCATGGTTCAGTCGACGCTAGCGGGTAGTGTTGTCATATGTTTCAGGATTACTGTAAAATGGTTAAGGATCGGGATCTGGCCCCTGCTTCACTTTCTTTAAGCTGCAGACGAGTTGGTCAGAACATCAAATCTGTTTGCAAAGTTCTAATCCTTTGTGCTGTGAATGTCCGTTGCGAGAGACGAAAGACAACTGTTCTCTGACAGTGACTGAAAGTAGGCAATTAAACTGAGCTTGAGATTAAACAAAAATAGAAACTTGAACTGAGCAAGTTGCTGAATGTCCATATTTAGTGGTGCTCTACTGTAGCTCTTTTTTTATGCAAGATTTGAATGTTACAGAAATCTAAAACACCTCTCAGACAATGTGTGAAGCATGTGATCTTTCTAATCTAAATGTAAACCTAACAGGTCTTTCGAACAGTCTTTAGACCATGAGTCACTTTTTATCACTCTCTCCATCACTGGAAATACATTATTGAGTTATACAGCGAGGTGTGTGTGTGTGTGTGTGTGTGTGTGTGTGTGTGTGTGTGTGTGTGTGTGTGTGTGTGTGTGTGTGTGTGTGTGTGTGTGTGTGTGTGTGTGTGTGTGTGTGTGTGTGTGTGTGTGTGTGTGTGTGTGTGTGTGTGTGTGTGTGTGTGTGTGTGTGTGTGTGTGTGTTCCCTCTCAGGGAGGCCTTCCCCATGGTGCTGGTGGCAAACAAAGTGGACTTGGTCCATCTGAGAAAGGTCACCGCTGACCAGGGCCAAGAGATGGCTGCAAAACATAACGTAAGTAGGGAACCTCATTGTAGGCTTTTTTGCAGTAAGCTGATTTCATATCTTTAACTGGGTTTCTTCCAAGAGTTTTCACATGAGCCTGTGTGCACTACATAGACTAAAGACAATGAAGGCCTTTCTGAAGCAACAGTGAGAGGAAAGATCATTGACACACAGTTGTGTCCTTGTATCTGAAATAATTCAATACAAAATCTAAATAAAACTCAATGGAATTAACACCAAAAGGTTAATTTGGTTTCCACAGCTGAAAAGTAGACTATTGTCACCCATGTATAGCTAACAAAAAGAACACCTTGATGATACAGACTCGGACTATGTCGACATTAAGCTGTCTACATTTTTAAAATGCGGTCTTCATGTGAAAACATTTGGCTTCACATTAGCGTTTGCAGGTCACTTATTTTATTTTTTTTTACCTCTGTCATACCTTGAACACAGCATGGCCATTGAGCCGGGCAGAAGGAGGCAAGTGGAATAAAGCCAGAAAGCTGTGCTTACTGTAATCTGCGAAAAGGATCCAAACAGAATGCACCAATTTAACTTATCAGGGAGAACTTGTGTAGTTAAATGAGTTTTGTCTAGAGGGATTCAGGGTTAATTGACAACTCACTCTGGCACATAGTCCGCTAATTCCAGGGATGTGACGCCTTGACTTTTATTTCTATTTTGCATTCAATGGTCCCTTTTTAATTAAGTTGTTTTGAAGTGATCATGTGCAGCCTGGTCAATAAGTACAGCACTTGGGACTGTTTTTTCCCCACTGACTAGCATCAAAGACAGCTTGGTGGTGGTGATGGCGCAGTGAATTAGATACATGCCTTTGGTGTGGGAGATCTGGGTTCAATTCCCCCTGCGATACATCAACCAATGTGTCCCTGAGCAAGACACTTAACCCAAATTTGCTCCAGAGGCGTGTTACCTCTGACATATATAGCAATTGTAAGTCGCTTTGGATAAAAGCGTCAGTGATGCATCATTACATGTCATTTAGCTGTCATTTCCTTGACTGCTTGGCATGTGCGAGAGAACATTTCTCTCAGTCTTTGTCTCTGTGGTGAGATTGAATTATTGAGTTATGTTTTTAGTCGGTGTTTTCACTGATACAGGGGTCCTTTTCTGTCTTCATGTGCCTTTCTACTGGTTTCAGGTCATCAGGCAACTTGTAATCGTAACCCTTATTGTTTCTTAACCATGTAGCATTTGAGGGCTTTTCATTAAAATGGTTAAATGCTAATCATATGTCTCCCTATGTGGTGTATTGCTATACTGTACATTATACAATATACCAGTATTAGGGGTGGGAATCACTTAGCACCTTTTTGATTCTGATTCAGAGGCCAACGATTCGATTCTAAACAGATTATCGATGCATCTCGTTTTTTATGCAACAATTTTATGTTGTACATTTCCATGCGTGATTTAAAAAATATACATATAAATCTGAGTTTACTACTCAGAGTTTGCTAATCACTTCCTAGACAAAGCTTAGATTTTGACATATACAGTATTTGTCACACACAAGTTTTAATGACATGTTTTGTCTACTGAGGTTTTTGTTTTGTAGTCCTTAAACAGTCTTGTGAAAGTCCCCTTCTCTCCCAGTAATCTTCCAGGTCAGAGGCTCAGTCATGTTTAAAGGTGGAGAATTGGCTTCTTAGAACATGATCCATGAGGTGGTCAGATGTAATGTGATAAAGTAGATGAACAGCCTATATGTGTTTTGCCTAATTATTTTACGTAGGTCTTATTAGATCATGTGTGTGTGTATATATACAAACATTTTTTTTTCCTTTTGGCCATTTTTGTGTGTTTTTTTTCTGCCTAAACTCTTAAGTTGTTGTCCATTATCCCATCATCTTTCAGTCACTCTGTTTTCTGATTTGTACTTGTCTGGAGACAGTAACTTTTAAATAAAAATCAACACATTAAAAAAAAAAAAAAAAATCTTAAAATAAATAATCGATTTTTAACTTATCAGAATCGATAATCGAATCGTTCTAGAGAGAATCACGATGCATCTAAGAATCGATTATTTTTCCCACCCCTAACCAGTATGTAGTTATTCAACCAAAGGTTATTTTGCATTTTAGTGAACAATTAATACCACGTGAATACCGCTTATGCTTAGATTTGGAATATGTCTGCTTGCTTCTTCAGATAACTTATATTGAAACCAGTGCCAAGGATCCTCCAATGAATGTGGACAAAGCCTTTCACGAGCTGGTTCGTGTTATAAGGTAACTCCAGGTTCACTTCTGTTTATTCTCTTATTTTCATGAGATGAAGACTGTTACATCTTTGCATACAAAAACAGATTAACTTGTAGTAACAGCTGTCAAACTGCTTGAGGACAGTATTGATTGGCCCTTAAGAATCTATTGTTTACAAATTAAAATACAGCCATTACATAAATGTAAAATTGAGACATAAAATTGTCTCAACTCAAAGTGTGTCACCCTTTTCCCCTTAGTGTTTATTTCACTTCTTTAGTGTTAGTGGCACAGAGAGAGTGTTATGTAAGGGCAGTGGAAGTATGTTTAGTAAGTAGAAAAGAAAAAAGCCCAGAGGTATTTCCTGTCTTGACACATGCAATTTCAGGAGAATTTCATTTGTGTCCATGTTTTGAATGTGGTCATATTCTGTTTTAAGGCCTTCTCTTGTTGCAAGGACCAATAAGCAACAAGCAGGCATGCCACCATGGTTTAGGCCCGATACTCCGATACCCTATTACACAGCTGTACCTTTTTGTGTTTGTAAAAAGAGGAAAGTTCTCATCGTCCACATGTCAGGTCGGTTACGGACTCATGAGGAATATTCCCTGTTTTTGTCCATTATAAAAAAAAAAAAAAGAAAAAGAAAGCGGAGTTGATTAATGAATCAACATTGCCCTCTTGTGGTCAGACTGTAGAAAGCCAGTCATGCAGGGGGTGGATAAAGACAGGTTGTGCTTTTTTCTGACTGATGCATTAGCAGTTCATGCAGAAAGTGCATGAAAACAAGTCTTGAAACTCACCTATAAAATATTTATTTTAAAATCTCTAAGAGGTGAGACATACTATTTATGGCTCTAAGCTTCATATGACTTACTAATTGTGTTATAAAACTGGTAGCTCAAATTAAGCAATCTGATTGGTTCATAGCCGTGATATAATAACCACTTACAACTATGATTTTTTTGAATTCTTTTGCACAATAAGAATCACTCCGCATCTGAAAAAAGACAAACTGATACAAAGTAGCCTAACATAGTTAGCTAGTAGGTCTAAAAGGCGTTACTAAATGGAAACATTCAAGGTGAACATGGATCTCCTGGGTGGCCTGACGATGGAGGAGTGGATTGAGGAATGCCCATCTGGTATGCTCGTTGAAGGCCAGCGTTGCATACTTAAGCCTGTTTTTGTCTCTTTCGATGGTGATTGGCGTAGGTTTGAGCTGCCGATTGCCTTCATTTCCCCTGGGCCAAAAGTGAAGTTGAACATCAAACCACACTTTGTTCACTAGCCCCTGCGGGGTGTTGGGATCAAGCACCTTCTTTATTGAGTTGAAGTCATCTTTTGATATTGATGCATGATGAACTAGGATTGGGCATCGAGAACAGATTCCTACTTGGAATTGTTTAAAAAATTACGATTCCAATAGAATAGTTTCTTTATTGGAATCGTTTTAGAGGATTTGGTTTCAAATCCGATCATCGCTTCCCAATTTAATAAGCGCAAGTTTTGGTTTCCGAAGCGGCCAGGCGCTTGTTGTGTGGCAGCCTTGGAGCACAGTAAGCAGCGCTCTAGTGTGGCTTTATTCACATTGAAAAAGCCCTGTAAAACTGCAAACCACCATTGAATCAAAATAAAACTTTCCTCTTATGGAAATGTGACCCGTTTCAACTCCACCCCTCAATGAATCAGAATTGAGAATCGATGAGAACCGGAATCGAAAGGAAGAATCGGAATTGGAATCCGAATTGCTAAAATCCAAACGATGCCCAACACTATGATGAACTGTCACGTCCAGTTCCTTGTTTCTCAGTGTTTTCACAACGCCGATGAATACATTGTTGCACGTTGTAAACTCTGTGTCTTTGAGGAGACACCAGGATGGACTGAGCGGTTAAGTCCAGCACAGAGACAAACCTAGCTGCTCAGGTCATAGAGCTCACCTTTACCGTTTCTGACAGTGGCATAGAAATCTGAATATTTTCATTTTGTTGCGTCTTTTAGGCCTTCTAGCTAACCTTGTTGGGCTACTTTGTATCAGTTGGTCTTTTTTCAGATGCGTAGTGATACTTATTGTGCAAAGAAATTCGAATCATAGCCGTTGTATCGTGTGTGGTTATTATATCACGGCTATGAACCAATCAAATTGCTTTATTTGAACTACCCATTTCATAAATTAATGCAAATAAATAGTAAAATATGTAATCAATATAACGTTAGCCTGTGATGGAAAAAATAAATATGCTAGCACCTATATTCCATGGCAACCGCCTCAGCGGCCAGCACAGGAGGGACTATTTTATTATTTGCGTCAAGCCGGACAACACCCCTTAGCTGTGATATAATCACAACATACAGATTAAAACCAATTACATATAACATGTTAATTAGTGACCTTAATAGGTTTGTGCTAAGCTAACTGACTGCTGACAGTAGCTTAATATTTACTGTACAGACGTTAGAGTAGGGGTGCACAATTCAGAAAATGTCACGATTCAATATCGATTTTCAGGCTCAAGATTGGATTCAAAATCGATTTTCGATTCAAAAATGATTCTCGATTTAGGGGAAAAAAAAAACAAAAAAAAACCATTCACAGTCTGTAAATGTAGTTACTTTTCCCATGTGATTGCAGTAGATATACAATTTAAAAATAAATAAATAAATAAATAAAAAAAAATGAATAGGTTTTTGGAGTTCTATGAATCGATTTTTGAATCGGTAGAGCTTGAATCACGATCTTGTGATTATGAGCCAACATTTAAACTATATAATATAGTAGGATAATCATATTGTTAGGTGTCACAAAATGCTGGTAAATTGATCCTGAGTTCAGAATTATTGTTTTTTTCTTCTTTTTCTCCACACCCACAGACAACAGGTGCCAGAACGAAACCAGAAGAAGAAAAAGAAGATGAAATGGAGAGCAGAACGTTCAGCGGGTTCCAACAGGTTCCACTGCGCCATATTGTGACCTCCCTCGTCCTGTCTGTCACTCGTGAACATACACATACACACACCCACATACCTTTTGGATGTCAGGGAACTCCCCAGCAGTGGTTAACTACTGGAGCACAAAAGGGAGGGGGGGGGGGGGAGGGTTTGACCATGAATTGCTGGATGGATCCCGGGGGGGGGGGGGAGCGGAAGGCAAAGTGAATCTGACTGATGTCCCCTCACCCTTCACAAAGCCTTGGAATGAGTGCTGTGCTCTCTCTCCTCAACTTCTGGTCCCTTTCAAAGGTCTATAGATCCCTCCCATCTCTTTTCAAAACAGAACTATCGTGTCACTGAACTGTTTCTCAGTTAAGTGTCATTTTTTAATGTCATGGCACTAGACGACAGACTCTGGGGGGGAGCCAGAGATCAGAATCACCTTGATATTTGGATGGAACTTTTGTCTTCTTGCGAAAGGAAGGAAAAAGGGAGGACCCGGCTCAAAACGGCGCCTCGTTTTTTCATGGAGTAACTCCCCTAAACCTGCTGGTCATCACCTTTCTATCCTCACACTCCCACAACTTTTCTAGAAGAAAAGCATTGTGATCTTAATCAGTTTGTCGTCTGTGCTCTCTCTTTGTAGAGTGGACATCATAAGGGCATGGTGGATGAATGTGAGAGCTTTTTTTTTTTTTTTTTTTTTTGGTATAGTGGAAATAGAAGTTGCGTGGCGTTGTCGATGAGTGAACTGCGAGTTCTGTGAGTGTAGCGTGAACTTTGTGGTGTTGTAATGCTGTGTTTTTTTTGAAATGTCAGTTCAGAGAGGACAGAAGGACGTGTCGTAGCATGCGAGAGAAAGAGAAGTGACGGGATGCTGAGAAAATGTGTCATATGGGTTGACAGGCGAGCCCTATGGTCATAACAGCTTGTTGAATACGTGTTTAAATATTATAATTGTAAAGGAGAGTAAGATTGGTCGGTGCATGTGGTTACACTTTAATGTAATTACAACAGGGTTTATTCCAACACTGATGTGTCAGCGGCCATGTATTTTTGTTTTTATTTATAAAAGGATCATTTTCCCACCATAAAGACACACAGTATATCAGTGCCACTTTACATCAATAATTATGTTTTTATTTTTAGGTTGCCTCTTTGTCACTGTCAATGGCATGATGGGTGCAGTCTTCATCAGTACTGTATGGACAATAGCCCTGATATTTCCTTTGTCTTTGTAGTCCTAACAGATTTGTCTTCAAAAACAAGTTACTTTCCATGTTTTTGTATCTAAAAACAAAATCTAGAAAATTACAATTATATTTGTGATATAAAAAAAAAAAATCTCATTATACGTGGCAATGTTAAACAAATTCAATGCTGTTTTACAAAAATCAGTAGGAAATAATGAATGAAATAGAATAGATAAGGGATAAGAGAGCTTCATGTCTTCAGATCTGAAGCAGCCTGGGGAAGCTGATTTGCACTGGCCACTAACCAAAATAATGTGATGTCACTTTATTTTAAATCGAGGGGCTTTTTTTAGACCGCAGCGCTGAATTCAGGATAATTGAATCGTGCTCAGCAAAGGAGAACACTCCTTTAGTTTGGGGATAAATACTGTAGCTGTGGGAATGCATCCGAGTTAGCATGCCTGTCTGAAGCAGGTAGTGGGATGCTCCTAGGGCTTAAAGCCATGTCAACTTAGCTACAGACTAAGTTTTAGTTGAAGGAAAACCACACACTCGAAGCAACAAGACATTCAGTATATTCATGTCTGTAGTCGTGAGGTGGATAGGAATGTACAATTCAATAACCTATGAAATGGCTTGTACTGTTAACGCACTAAAGCTTCGGTGGACAACTTTGTTTTGTCTGGATGAATACCGTCTCTTGGAGGAATACATTTTTGCACTTTTAATACAATTTCTCACTTTCCTATTGGCATGTTGTTTTCTGCTCAAACCTGTAAGTGAAATGAAAGGCACGGTCAAAAAACGATTTTGAATGTAAAATCGAATAACGAGACAAGCAAATGGGCAATTAGCGTTGTAGCCCTGTGTGCCTGTGTATGCCTGTTGCCTTGGCGATGACTGTGACTGAGATTAAATCAATTGGAATTTAATCATTCAAAAAGGTGTTGAAAGAAATGTTCCATGTGACTTGGTTTTAAAGCTGTAGTGCGTAGTTTCTGCCGCCCCCATGAGGAATTCTAAGTAATGACAACAACACTGTCGGCGCAGCCACATGATACAAGTCTCCGTGATCACGCAGGCACCCCCACCCCTCCTCAACATAGTTGCTAGTAGCCAAGGAGGACACGGAGGATTAAAAAAAAAACATGATTGACTCTTCAGAAGAGGTCATTATCTTCACTCTAGTTTCTGCGCGGGAAAGTCACCAGACGCCACAATCTTCTGAACATAGCCATACTGAGAAATACTTAATTAGCTTTGTAGCAACTCATTTGGCAACGGCTTGAATGTAACGGACGTTTATTAATATCTAAAAGTTACGCACTAAAGCTTTAAATTAAGGAGGTTGGTTAGGGAAAAAAACTAAAGCTATTGAATGGCATACAAGTTCACCTCAGCATGAAAGTAGAAAATCAACCTCAGCAACAGAAGGAAATCGGTATTAATCTACATCTACTGTTAAAGGGACTTCACAACGAGTTTCCAGAGAAGGACAGGAAACATTGAAGTACTGATCATTGAGAAATGATGAAGCAGCAGACTCTGGATCTTGGGGGAGGAAAAAAAAAATATATAGTAAAAAAATAAAATAAAAAGTGAATGTGTTTGCATCATGTATGTATGTTTGATACAATTTTGTAATTGATATGATTCTTGCAAAGTGTTTTTTTTTTTTTTTTTTTAAAAAAAAAACAACTGAATAATTTATTACTGTCTGTTACCTCAGCTGTCCCAGACCTGGACAAAAAGCCCCCCCCTCCCCCTTTTTTTTTTTTTTTTTTTTTTTGTTTCTCCTTTTCTTTTCTTTGGGACTGTCAATGGGTCGGAGGCCTTTTACCTTTGAGCCCTCATATGAAGAGACTTGTGATGTGTTGTGGACCAAGATAAAGAAACAGTTTGGTCCTGCGCTGAAACAAGCGTGAGGACGTCTTCTTTACTGGAGCTCAGGTGGATGGCCTCACAAGAGAAAATGTAATGACTTAAGGAAAGTTTGTCATCTAATTTGTAACTTTTTAAATGTTTTTTTGTTCAATGTGAAATTTCTCAAAAGGAATAGTTTGACATTTTGGGAAATATGCGTATTTACTTTACTAAACATTAAGCTACAAGCAAGCAGTCGTTATTTTATCTCAGTGTCAAGTCTGGAAACAGAAGGCAACAGCTAGTCTGGCTCTGTATGATTGGAAACAAAATCGGCCAACCGGCGCCTCTAACGCTCACTGAGTGTGTTATATGTAGTTTATTTAATCTATACAAGTTGCGGTTTTCATGTGGGTTTATGTGCCGGATTATTTTTTTACCATCGGACAGAGCCAGGCTAGCTGTTTCCCCCTGTTTCAAGTCTTAACGCTAAGCTAAGCTAACCGGCATGCATGCTCACTTTATATTTAGTGGATATACATTAGTGGTATTGATTTTTCTCATCTAACTCTCAGCAAGAAAGTGAAAAAAAGCATTATTTCCAAAAATGTCACACAATTCCCTAAAGCAGACTGAGTTGACTATTTCACTTTTTGGTTTAAGGTCCAAAACACAGTTTGAAATGAGAAAGTTACCTTTCTTAAATGAATCATTCCCGCTGGTACAAAGAAACCTGCTGATTTATTGCACCGTCTTCACATTTCAGGCAGACCAAATACAAATGCTGAAAGTGACTATAATGTACCAATGATTTGACCCTGGATTATTTACTCTATGTGCAGTAAATTGAGCACTTTCATGAATTGGAGAGGTAGCATTGTTTTTCAAATGGACACCAAGTATTGTTGAAGTAATGCAATTGTTTTGAGTCGTGTATGTCTTGAAACGTTGTCCGTATGTGGCAGCAGGGGCCGTGTAACTTTAGGTCTGGATTACAAAAAGCAAAATTTGGAGTTGTCACAACAGTTGTGTAATGTGTGTTTTTGGTTCTAACTGGCTGTGTCAGACTGAGGAGCTAGACGAGGCACAAACAAACTGGCCTTTTTTTTTTTTTTTTTAAATCTAGCCTCAGGGGTCGATTATATTTCAATAAAGAAATACAAGTATTGTGATTTTAAATGTTTTGACTGCTCCTTTTTTTCTGTTAGATGGTGTAGGTGGGTATCCCTGATATTAAAATGCCCGCGATAACTCACTGCCGTTCGGCCCGTGATCAGAGCCACGTTGAACATGGCTACACATGTTTTGGGGGGAGTCTTGCTTGTTCAGCAGAAGCTCCCCTCATTAGTCTTCAGTGCTGTCAGGGTCCATTGATTTCAACACAGAGAATGCTGAAAGCTCAATTTTTGCCTCATTGATTTCAACCCCTCTGGGGAACGCGAGGCAGACCGGCAGACAGCCTACAGAACATGTACTGCATCTCTGCTATTGATTTACAGCCCAGTCTCATGGCAGTTCGTGAAAAGGTCACGTTATTTAATCTATTGATACGTGTTCACGGGGACGTTTTCTCGTTTTTTTTCGTGGTGGCCGGCACGAAAATGTGAAGTAATGTATTTCAATGGAAAGCATATTTCGTGGTCACAGCACGAAAATGGTAGGGAGTAGTTTAAAAAGCCAAAAATCCGCGTAGGGAGATTGGTCGGTGTGGTGGATGGGTCAAACGACACAGGACTTTCACCCGGGAGACCGGGGATCGCGTCCCGCGTGTAGCGATTTGTTTCCCGTAGTCTTCCTAATCACAACCGTCCCGTTATTGTGGCGCGTCCCCAGCGGCCGTCTCCTGGCGTGTGAGGCGTCCTTTCCCCGTAGTGTTTATTCCTAAACCCAACCTCCGCCTTCCCGTTATTGTCGCGCGGCCGTCTCCCGCCGTGTGAGGCGTCCTTTCCCCGAAGTCGCATCCCCAGCGGCCTCCTCCCGTCATATGAGGCGTCCTTTCCCCGTAGCATATTTCGTGCCGGCCACCACGAAAAAAACGAGAAAAACGTCCCCGTGAACACGTATCAATAGATTAAAAATATCGTGACATTTACACGAACTGCCGTGAGACCGGGTTGTGATTTACATATTCTTTTCAGGATGAAATTGGTCAGGAGAGGTGCTAACATGAGACAAGAGAGGTACAAGATGGTCTTAATGGTTTTTAAAAAGATAGATATCATTTCTACCCTCCAGTGGTGAATCAGGGGAAACCACCTGACTGTTCAGCCTTAAATACTTCATGCAAATCAGCTGAAAGACCAGGCAGTGCTTCAATTTAACATTTCCTTGAAAGGAAAGTTGCCTACACATCAGCAATAATATGGGCAAGGTAGCATAGCTGAAAAGTGATCCTTTTTAAAAAAATAAAATAAATAAAACTGCTGAGTTTTGATCAAAAGATGTGCCAGGATGTAGACAAAACTGTAACATTTTCCCTATACTTGTTTTTGTGCTATCTTTAAGTGCTATTTGAGGGTCTTACCACTGGGGGACAGCACTTTGCTGATTACTTGTCCTCTCTCATAGACACAAATGTTTACACTTTAGATTAAACCTTGAGAGAAGAAACAAAACAAACAAAAAAAGGACTACCTGCAGAAGACTACCTGCCGGCTTGCTCCAATCAGTTCTCTGGAAAAACAAGTTTAATGATTACAATCATTTTGCATGTTAAACGAAACAAAAATTGCAAAATGTTCAGCACAGAAATACAAACAGCTCATTTAAATGGAAATAAGTGGAGCGGAAAAAAAAGATCTGTTTGGAAATAAGAAGCACACTAACTGCATTTTTGACAGGACTCCGCTGAGAAAATAGAATAGACTGTTCCTCAGCTGTCATTCACTGTCAACGCATGGCTACCATGCTGCCACCACACATCACATCATTCCACAATCCTCCACAATGCACACACCTCCTGTTCTCATTTGTTATTATATAGCAACCCAGATCAGGGTTCTTATTAATCATTTCAGAACTTGTGCTGTAAATACCATTGGCATCCATCTGATAATGTAGCTGTAGCGGTCTGGTCAGTATAGCTTTTGGCTGGGTTTATTGCACTCTTGCACAGTCTCTCACAATCTCATTTAAGGAGCTTTTTTTTTAAGAGCAGAACCTCGCCACTACTGTACAAGTCAGTACAGCTTTTTTTTTTTTCCAATATCATTTCGAGGAAGCTGCGACTCAGTTTCCTAGAACTTTTAGGATACAGGGCAACCAGTGGTGTAGTCTATGTTATACGCAGGTATACGCAGTATAACCACTAAGAAAGTTCCAGGATTTCCATATACCCACAAAATGCGCAATGGCATGTAACATACTTTCCATTATAATTCTGATATATTTTGAATTGTCATCTGTGTTTTTTTTCTTCACATACGCTAAATAAATGTATTTCCACAGTTAATTTGTGTATAAAAGTGTATTAGAATGCAGGAAATTAAGTCTTTGACGCCCCCACCCCCCATCCTGGTCCATATATATATATATAGGTCCATACATATACAGTACAGTATACCCACTACAATACATTAGACTACACCACTGAGTGCAATGTTCATGCAGCTCAACAGTATGTGTGTGCATGTGTGATTGTATGGATTAAGGGTGTGTTGATGCAAACGTATTGAGGGAGAGAGTTGTTTTGAAAATGAACTAATATTTGAAGTGAAAAAAGAAGGTACTATAAAACTTCTACCTGAGTGACCTCGACTGTGTATATAACGACGGCAGATTGAAACAGCACGCCATGAAAGGGTTAAGTCAGATTCGACAGCTATTTGAATCTGAAAATATGATCACATCAGCTTTAAAAGGTGTGGATTATATCCAAACCAGCTGTTTTTAACTCACACACTTTCACATTCAATAATAGCTTTAATAGCATGACTACAAAAACACAACTAATTGCGAATGGCAGACGTGATGATGTGTGACTGTGACTGCCAGATTCTCTGAAGAGAATGGAAGGAGTGTTAGAGAGGTGAGAAAGAAAGTGAGAAATGACAAGGGGGAGAGACAGGATAAATCAAAAGGTGGGAAAGACAAAAAGATGGAATAAAGACGTGTGATGACAATGGTGCTGGTGGCGATGTCGTCAGATGGACTAAAGAAAAATAGTAGATAAATACTAAATACAAGGTCAGAATGAGCGAGAGAGAGAGAAAGATGGGCAAATTATTTGTCACAAAAGAGTTTATCTGAAATCTAACTTGGAATCCTTAGTCAAAGAAATGTTGAGAAAAGACTGAAATCCAAATATAATGCAGGAGAGAGAAGAGATTAAAAAGGTGCAAGACATTTGGGGAGATAAAAAGAAGGTTAACAAAATATAAAGGGAGAAGTGTACTGAATTGAAACATATAAGTCTGTTCCCTGACTCATCATGTGTTCAACATGCAGGGAGGGTTAAGTAAAATATGCTATAAAGTTGCAATATGGGAAGTGTAATTCAGAGCTTAGCCAAAGCATCGCTGTATTTCAAAATGTATTTTATGCACATTAAGAAAACTCACCATGCGCACACTGATTGGTCACAGGCACGGACCTGACCCTCCACAGAGACAGAGAACAACAAACTTTGACTCATGTGGACCAAAATAGATGGTTTTTCCCTGACAGAGAACCTTTAGAGTTGGAGCCAGCAAATGCTTAAATGCAGCAACCATTTTATGTTTAGTCATGCCATGTTTTTAGCTTTTCATATCCTCACGTTTCTAAATCTGTCCACATTGCTGGCCTGGATGCACCAAAATCCTTGCCAAAGCCCCTTTATACAGATAGCGCAAGATTGTTTTTATGTATCTGGTAGGAGGTGTCTATCCAGACTCACTGGCTCATCTGACTCCAAATTCCAACAGCAGGGTTCCCCAGGGGACAAGCAAGTATCTCACAAATCCTCTCCACCACTTTGCACGAACCCTGGGGTTCTCAGTACATTTTAAAGGTCCAATGACATACTGCTTTTTGGTTGCTTTTATATAGGCCTTAGTGTTCCCCTAAAACTGTATCTGAAGTCTCTTTTATATTGGCCTTAGTGGTCCCCTAATACTGTATCTGAAGTCTATTTTATATAGGCCTTAGTGGTCCCCTAATACTGTATCTGAAGTCTCTTTTATATAGACCTTAGTGGTCCCCTAATACTGTATCTGAAGTCTCTTTTATATAGACCTTAGTGGTCCCCTAATACTGTATCTGAAGTCTCTTTTATATAGACCTTAGTGGTCCCCTAATTCTGTATCTGAAGTCTCTTTTATATAGGCCTTAGTGGTCCCCTAATACTGTATCTGAAGTCTCTTTTATATAGGCCTTAGTGGTCCCCTAATACTGTATCTGAAGTCTCTTTCCCGAAATTCAGCCTTGGTGCAGAATTACAGCCACTAGAGCCAGTCCCACAATGAGCGTTCCTTAGGATGTGCCATTTCTGAGTCTGTAGCTATTGAGGAGGAGAGAGGGGGGGCAAGGTAGAGGATGGGGGTGTGGCCTTGACCAACTGCCATGCTTCGCTTGTTTGCAAGCCATGATGTCTCTCTCTTTCTCATGGGTGGGCCAAATTCTCTGGGCGGGCAAGGCAGAGAAAGGGGAGGTAACCTTTCCCCTTATGACCTCATAAAGGGAAGATTCCAGATCGGCCCATCTGAGCTTTCATTTTCTCAAAGGCAGAGCAGGATACCCAGGGCTCGGTTTATACCTATCACCATTTCTAGCCACTGGGGGACCATAGGCAGGCTGGGGGAACGCATATTAATGTTAAAAAAACTCATAAAGTGACATGTTCATGCTATGGGACCTTTAAACTTCAATAAGCAATCAATCCTTGCGCTTATGATTTTACTCACTGCCTCTCAGACTATTTGATGTTTGTCAGATGTGATTGTAATCCCTATATTCATCAGTGGTGGAAGAGGTATTCAGATCCTTTACTTAAGTAAAAGTACTATAAAAAATACTCCGTTACAAGTAAAAGTCCTGCATTGAAAATGGTACTTGATCCAAGTCAATACAAGTCAAATTATGTGAGTATCATCAGGAAAATGTACTTAAAAGTATTAAAAGTAAAAGTACTCATTGTAGAAAAACCCTCACATTTTAGAAACTGGAAACGATCCAAACTGTTCTGTGTTTAATCGGCTAATCATTTTAACTGGACTTGTAGGCCGTTATGTTGTTTGGTAGTTTAATTTATAATACAACATTGCATTTTATAAACTACATGTGTTTTGTGTGCAGAAATCTTAATTTGTAAAGTAACCAGTAACTAAAGATGTCAGATGAATGTAGTGGAGTAAAAATTACAATATTTCTCTCTGAAATGTAGCGGAGTAGAAGTAGAAAGTGGCATGAAAAGAAAAGACTCAAGTTAAATACAAGTACATTGAGTAAATGTACTTAGTTACATTCTACCTCTGATAATCATTTATTAGCCTTTCAAATGTTTAGCTTTCCCTTTTCCTTTGTGTGTTTTCTTTGTATTTGGAGTGTGTTGTGTCCTTTTTAAAAGTGCATAACCTCATACATGTTCAGAGGTCTGTTTCATTGAACTTTTGTTTGTTAAATATTATCAGCACATAAAACAGCACAGACATATTTATGGAACCCCATCAATGTGGTAACATTTCTGTTTTTCTTTATTGTGTTGCTCAAATTAATGTATTCAGCAAACACTTGTTTTTGTTCCCTTATAGTTATGTATTTCAAGGAAGAACGACTTAATGATTCCCATTTCATTCTTTAAAGGGAAGTTTGAACCTTTCTTGTGATTCCTCTGCACAAGTGTTAACCTGAAAATGCTATATAATAGTTTCCCTTTAAGTATTTTCTAGTGGGCACAGCCTTTTATCTTGTTTTGCATGTTATGTTTGTCCTATAGTGTGGTTGTGGGAATAAGAATACCTGTCACCAAAATTTCATTTCTTTTTTTCTTATTTCAAGCCAAATGCAGGCCTATTCAATAAATATTACTAAAATGCATCATACAAACTTGAGATACAATCTGGCAGTCGGTCTAAAAAAGCAAAACCCTGTAGCAAAGTATTTTTACTCCTCTATGTTCTGTAGTAGTAGTCAGGATGTGCTACACACTTGTGTGGAGAGGGTTAACAATTTAGGGAAAAAATAGCCTTGAAATAGCCATGTATTATAAGGTTGTTTTTTTGTTTTGTTTTTATCAACCAGCAGTGTAATAGACATTGTCATTAAATGTCATGTCTAACCCTTGATTAAAGAGAAGTGGCACACTGCCCCTCAGACTTGTTTTCCATGCCATAGAATGCATACCTACAACAAGGCAATGCATTCTGCTCTATATAAGACATATCTAGATGATTGGGTAAATGGTCTGTCACATACTGGTGGTTCTAAATGATGATGTTTGTGATGCGAAATCTGGCACCTGAACCCCTGTAGGCTACATAACAGCATAACGGTCCAACATCATAAATTCTGCTCTAAAGACTGTCGAGCAAAACATTTTTTGGATTCACTACAAATTAAGCTGGTTTATTTGGAGGCCTTTGAGGGCAATTCATTTTAATTAGATTTTTAATTTGGCCAACGTAAAGTATAAAGAAGATCCATGCCAGAGAAATAACAAACCTGAAGGCTCCATGCCTCCAACTGAAGAAGCTTTACACAATGTTGCTAGGTTTAGTCCAATTTCACAGCAATTTATTTGTGAACGTTAACGTACTGGTCCTTAAAGCGTGTTAGGTACCCCAAAAACTTTGGGGGAAAAAAACTTGAAAAAGGTGACAAAAACTACGAAAGAAGCAACAAAGCCTTTGAAAAATGCAACAAAAACATCAAAACATTGTCTAATTATTTTTTTGAAAAGGTGAAAAAAAACACCAAAATACCAAAAAATACCAAAAAAACTTTAATAATTAATTAACAAAAATGTCGTAGAAAGCGACGAAAAGATTGAAAATGCGACAAAAACGTCCAGTTTTGATTATTGGGGGGGTTGTAACCCCCGCATATCCCCCCGCAAATTACACTTATGTGGGATTGCAAATTAGACCGTTTTCTTTAAACTAGAATAAAACAAATGAACAGCAGCATTATGGTGTAGGGCATGTAAGGAAGTAGCTGAGGTCTGATTTGCTTTGTGGCCTGAAGTCCAGTGGGGGTCTGAGGAAAGAAAGATGCCTTTCATTTGATTTCTGAGAACTGATGCTGAGGTCTGAGAATGTCCTAAATTAGACACTGTTGCAAACTGGACAAATTGAGACGCCTGTGTAAGTGCCAGGTGTTGTTACAAAGATGTGAAATGTTTCCAAGACAACCCATTTCACTTCTGACTCTGCTGATGAAAACCAGATGTACGGTATTTGAAAGCTGCTTATTACATCAAATAGAAAACTCAAAAACATATCCTCTTCCTGAAAATATTCCACGATGCTAACAGTTTGACGGAAAATGAAAAGGCACCAATTCGAATGAAAATTCCCCGCCTGTAACTTAATGGTCTGCAGACAAACACCCCCTCCTTGAAATGAGATAACAGCATTTTGAGCAAGCCATGTCCTCATCCTCCTTTTGAATGTCCGTTATGTAAATTGTCTCATTACCTGCAAAATTATTTGACTTAACCTCAATTTTCTCATAGTGAAAGTCAGTTCATTGGAAAAATCATGCTTACAGGGATATTCATTGGGGTATATATTGTGTTGAAATGAAGTCAGCCTTTTTTTTGACAGCCTGATTATAATATCCAGATATTAAATTAGCAATTTTCTAAGTGTTTGCAACTAGCATGTCCTTAGTATTGTCGCTGGATTTTCTGCAGCTATCTTAGCAGAGTAAATGCAGCCTGTCATTTCATTTTTACCACACTTGCCTGGTGTTGAATATTAAGTTTCAGTTCTTTTCTTGAATATTTTAGTTCTAGTTTAGTTGCAAATTGACTCTCATACAGACTAATCAATTTCCTCTCACACAATAGTATACTGATGTAATTTTCACTCATTATACTGAAATACCTGTCAAATATAGCACACAGGAGAAACTCACTCCACGTCAATGAACTTGTTTAGTTGTGGTTGTGTCAATGAGGTTTCTATAGGTGTGTGTGTGTGTGTGTGTGTGTGTGTGTGTGTGTGTGGTGTGAAGAGGGTATGAAAGTTAAATTTTGAGTTATTTTCCACTACAGCCCCAGTTTGTTTGTCAGAAGATATTCTGGTGCAGGAACACATTTATAAGATAATTACATTTTCTTTAACTGTCAGTTAAGGTGTTAGTTATCTGAAAGCACAGGCAGTCTGGCAGACACACAGAATGGATGGACCAGTGAACTGTAGAACAATAGTCAGATTCATTTACCAAGAGTAAAATGGCCTGTTGGCCCCCACTGACCCCCTGCTGCTCGCTGTGTAAGCAAAGTATTAACTGAAATAAGCCGGAAACTCTCTCTAATATGCAGCACCTGCCTTAAGCCCCTAATCACTTCAGTTGATGTTGTGCTGATCTGTACATGCACCTGCTTGTTATTATCCTACAGAAACACAGTAACTCCTACTATTCATATGCTGATGACATGCAGGTGTACATTTCTCTTTGCTTTAATGATCTCAGTCCTGTTAACATTTTAACAATCTAGTAAACTTGGGCGCGCAGATAGCTCAGTTGGTAGAGCAGGTGCCCATATATAGGGTATAGAGGTTTACTCCTCATCGCAGTGGGCCTGGGTTCAACTCTGACCTGTGGCCCTTTGCTGCTTGTCATTCCCCCTCTCTCCCCCTTTCATGTCTTCAGCTGTCCTGTCAAATGCCTAAAAATGGCCAAAATATTATCTTAAAAAAAAAATAAAATTATCTAGTAAACTGCATTACTATATATACTATATTTGATATTGATTGCTGGATGTCCAGAAACCTTTTATGGCTAAATACAACAAGACTGAGAAACTCAGATCTCAGTGTGTGTGATTTATTCACACCTGGCATCGCTGTCTCTGAAATACAGTGAGCAAGTCAGAAACCTTGACATTCTTTTGGATACTGATCGCAACTTTCAAAGTCACATTACCACCATCAGAACAACCTTTTATCACTTAAAAAATACATCAAAACTTAGAGCATTCATATCTCAAACTGGTTCATGCATTTATCTCACACTACCTACTAAACACCAACCACACGCCAATACTGTAAATGGTAGTTTTAGTTCTTCCTGGTGCTTTCCGGTACACTGGTTCAAAAAAAGACAATGTCGTGCACATCCATGTAGTTGCTGGTTCAGGACAAAAAAGTAAATGTTCAAATAAGATAAAGTCTAAACAGTTAAATTCTCCCAAAAAATTGTTAGTAGTGCAGAATCAGGCACACAACGTTTCAGCCCAAAATATGGCCTTCCTCAGGTGTATTTTCATTATGGTGACCCATGACCCTTATCTCTTTTCATCATATCTCATGATCAGAGGTAATGTGAAATAATCATCGGCATATTACTCAGACATAGATTTATGTATAAATATTCTCCCGATAGGGCAAAAATAATAATGATTTCATTATTCCAATTTACAAATGATGCAAGTGGTTGTATAGAGTACGGATCGGTCCGAGCCCGGCCCGCGTCCGACAGAGCAGTAACCGAACCCGAGCCCGACAGGAATTAAGATATTTATGTCCGAGCCCAACCCGAGCCCGACAGAGTTAAAATCTCATTTTTTTTTCTCATACTAATGACACATGTACATTTGTTTGTGTGGAAAGCCCGCTTTGATTAAGCAACTGTAGGAAGGCATTTGGAAATGTAAGCAGATGAGCGCATCAGCGCACACGGGGAAACAAGCACACGTTAACACAGGCGGGCACCTACATAATAAGCTTTTTTAAATTTTAAATGTTCAATGCCTTATCGCGCTGATGTGACCGAGCCCGACCCGAACCCGAACATAATTTCTAAATATCTGTCCAAACCCGGCCCGGCTCGGTTCGGGTATCCATCCTCTATTGTAAAACCAACTTTCTGGTACACTGCCATCATTATATTTACAAGATTAGAGGCAAAGTAACTTTTCCCGTACCAACATTTTTAAACAGCGAACCCAACAGTCCTGTGTTTGTTAGTGTAATGCTGTCACCCGATGCATAATGTTTTGGTAGTTTGCTGTACAGGTAACAAGTCTTTATAGAGCATTGTTTTGCCAGTTGATATTAAAAACAAAACCATTTACTATTATAGCGGTTTTTCGCTTACAGTAAATGTGTGGTGTGAGCTGAGTTTTTTTTTAAACTCACTTTTTCAAAAAACATTATATTTTCCATGTCAGCATCATAAGAAAGGCCCCCCCCCCATTGTAGACGTACCGTCATCATATACTGTAATGATGAAATCAACATCTCTTCTGTACTGCCTTTGAGTGTGTCCTTTATAATATCCCTGCAGGGAACATACAGAAAGAGCTGCACTTTTATCTTTTCACCCCCATAGGAAGAGGTGTCACAGTGCTAAGAGTGCACTATGCTCAGAGTGCTCCCCCCTTTTGCCTTTGTACTGTGCTGATTTAATATTGATTTCTATTCCCAGTGTAGTAACTAGTTCTCCTGGTGAGTGCACAGTCTTGATCATTGCAAGAGTAAGAGTTTCAGTACTTGCAACAATGTCTGAATAACACTCTGCGTGTTCATTAAAGGGGACCTTTAGCTGATGAGAATACTGTATTGATGTTCAGTGCTGGGAGGTAAAATAAAAACTGGAACTGAATGCTATATACAATACAAAAACATGGCAGCGTCCAACATACTGTACATTAGACTGGATGCTTTTTTGTAGTCATGGAAACAGCGAGGTGCATTCACTTCCATCATTGCGTCATTGTGTTAAGTGAGCCAGACTTGTTAAAAAATGACTCCATTCAGCTCTTGAATTGAATGACACGCTGGAAAGATACTACAGTCAAGTATTTTTGATGATAAAATAGTCTGCAGGAGATCAGACCCAGGACGGAGTGGAACCATCTTTATAGAGTGTTTGGTGGTTTAATCTAATTGAATTAAATCTAATTTCATTTAATCTAGTTTCATTAAATCACATTTGCTATGCTGATCAAATGTTTTGCGTGTAAAATCGGAATCAATGGTGGTAAAAAAGGGACCATCATTTTCTCTGAAATATAGTGAATTAGATGTACAAAATGGTAAGTGTTCTGTTCGAGAAGGTACGTTTGATTGGAGTAAAATGGCTTCAACAGATGGAAGAATGACAGACAAGATGAAAATAAAATGTTTCCGAGAGCTATTTCTATGCAATTTTGGTTCTATTATTCTGTACAAGACTATATAATAACTGTGTGTAGTGTAAAAGCATCAAACAAAGACTGCAAATTACAATTAAGTGCATAATGGTAGTGTAATGATTATGTGGCCCTTCACATGTAGGCCCATGCATTCTGAAAAGCCCCAGAATACAACGCATGAAGATGTTTATGGCGTTCCTCTCTCATGCATACAAACATTCCCTCTTTGTAAGAATCAGTGAATGATGACCTCCCTTCACACCATTGTAACTTATGAATGCTTAGTTGAAATACCAGGGGGGATGATTGGCAGGTAAAATTTAATATTTTCATAAAATGCCATAATGAAAAATGTATTTTCACAAGATAGAAAATGAGGCTTGAATTACTCTGGGTTTTTAAATTGAAAAAAGTTTGGAAATAAAACAGATAAGATGATATGCTATTTCTGAAAAAGGAGACTGCATCAGTAGATTATTCCTTAAAACATTTTCATATTCTCATTAGCAGGAATGACAAATCTTACTCCTTCATTTCTCTGTATTTAATAGTCTTACCTGATAGCACTGTGGTTTCTGTGGCTTCTGCACTCAAACGGAACATTTTGGAGATACGCGAGTGAAAGTCAACGAGGAAGGCTGAAGCTATTTCTTTTTAATTAAACTAAACGCAAGAGATGACATTTTGCAAATTCCAGTATCCAGCAGAGTTCAGTGTTGACTGAGTATCATTTGATTCCCTGCCAGTTTATGACAAAAGCCCTGTCCAGCAATCTACAAAACTGAGGGACAATGGACAACTGGAATTCCTTTCACATTTTAGGCAACTAAAACCACCTTGTTTACAGCAAGTTAGAAAAGCTGTAGTCATGCTTGAACAAAGACATAACTTCTGACGTCTAATGATAGATGGTACAAGGCTAAGGCCGGCTACACACTGCCTGCATGGCGTGAGCGTGTCAGCTGCATGGCGTGTCCGTTTTTATTTCGGCTTCCATGTTAACAGGTTAGACTAGAGCTTACACACTGCCTGTGTGACACACACGTCTCAGGCGCGGCTCGAAAACGCGCGCATGCTAGAAATAGGACTTATGCCCATTTTTCACACGACACGCAAGCACATTGGAAGCGTTTCCAGGCAAAATAGATTACAAAAAGATGTTTATATGTCATTTTGACACAAATATATAATAATTTATAATAATAAGTTGTTTCTTTGTGAAGTCATGCTAACTCATGCAACCTTGTTTTCCTTTTACCTTTTTCCCTATTTACACTGTCACTTGTCCTTGTTCTTCAATAACCTGCACAATCTTTCCTCAACTTCCCTTTCAGAGTGCCTGTTCTTATGTACTTGAGAAGATTGGCTCTGGCATCCCCTTCATATCTGTCTTTGTTATATTTGACATTATTGTGTTACAACCACCTGTAAAACTATAAAGCCATGGTTTTATACTAAGAAAATATTGGTTTACACTCTGTATGTGGGTGCCAACACACGACACGTGTTTTGAGAGCATGTACTTTAGTTTTAAGTTTTGGTTTTGGTGCTGTACACCACTAAGTACATTTTGCAAGATGTGACAATAGCTATATTTTGAGAGAACATTGTGTGTTAGGGATAAAAGGAAATCTACAAAGGAATCTAAACCGCGTGTGTTGTGTATATGTACCGTTTATTGTGGTGAGTACATCTGTTGTACACATCTGTTCCATTAACACATATTATTTCATCTAAATGTATTAAATGAGCTGTGAGTGATTACCGGTTTATTACAGCATGCTGGTTGAAAAACAGTTTGAGAACAACGGCAAAATTAACAACATAGCGTAAGGAATAAACAGTGAGAGTTTCTGACAGTTAACACACAATGGACGATTCAAATAAATGTGAAAAGGAACTGCCAACCTGGCAGGGAGACAAGCGACTAATTTATGTTATTAAAACAAACTGTGAGGAAGCAAGCTGGCAGGACTTACTGCACTCTGTCTCAATCAGCTCGCCTCCCCTCTCAGGCACTCAGAAGTGAAGCAGCAGAGCAGCCACAGTCTCTGGGAGTCTGTCAGCTTTGGGTACCAATTTATTTGAGGCAATGCACAAGTTTGCTGAAGAGCTTTTCTATAATACCTACATTTGTCTTGTCTGTTGTCATTTCAAAATACATGGCAGTTAGTCATACAGTACGTCATCTTTGACATTAAATTTACCATAGGAAAAAACACGTCTTCATGCACCCTTTTTGATTTTTTTTTTTCTTCTCGTGCAGACGAGATACTTTCTGGTGCGCACAACATACTTTTTTCGGGAGCACGCCAAAGTATCAAATGCTCACACGAAACCAGTCTAAGGGTAGCAAAATATGCTAACGAAGTACTGCTAACGTTATGTGGCTAAAGTTAATATTTCACATTCACAGCATGTTGGGTGTTAATGACACTATCAGGTACATTCTGCATTTTGCAGCAATTCTGACTGGTACTCAGATTGGTTTCTCGTGAGCATGAGATACTTTCGCGTACACACGAGAAAAGTATCTTGGGCACCAGAAAGTATGAGATAAAAGAAAATTTCCCATGTCCCTTTAGAGGCTCTGCAAATAAGCCACATTTAAAATTTAAAGTAATGTTTCCAAACAAGGTATATACTTACAGTATATTTCATCACTAGACAGATGCTGTCTAAACAGTTTTAAATATAAGTTTCCAAAAACAAGTTGTCTCTTGGCACAGCTTTATGAGAGGTAAGTTGAGCTAAAGCAGCAACACAAGCAATACAGTCACATACAATAACATTATTGGCATATATCTGGGGGTCCCCCACATCAGAATTTGAACCACAGGATATTTATATTGTTCATTGAAACTATAGCTGTTGCAGTAAAATGTTATTGGCTATCAAGCTTTCTTAATATGAATGAATTCCATTGTTGTGACTAATTTAGAAAGAACATCAATACTAGTTGTATGTCTCATTAAAAGAATAAAACACAGATGGTATGGATTGATGTGCTTTCGATATGACTGTAAATGCTCCTGATTAGAAACACCAGACTTTACTTTATAGAGTATAATATTTTAGTTGAGCTCCACTGAGCATAATGCGAGTGGCCTCTACAGGAGCTGCGAATGACAGAAACCATTAGTTTGCCTAACCATGTGAGCTTAATATTCACTCAACACTGACATGACATAATCAGCATTCCAGATCTCAGAAACTTTTTTCGTCCTTGTTTACAATTTTGAGAGTCGGAGTTAATGAGTAGCACAATACGTCAGTACTCATTAACTCCGATATGAAAACAAAGTCCCACAATTAGCATAAGTGAAGCGGAGTCCTCAGAAACAGACATGCTTTTGAGATGAAACATAATGAAAATACACTTGATTGAAGGGGCTGAGAGAGGTGAAGATAATGAACCGAGCGAGTGCACCTTAAATATATACGAGGTCACAAATGAAATCTAACATTGTATTCATATTTAAGACTATTAGCATGCAGGGACAGGGATAAGGAAACAGGGATGAGGAAAAAAAGAAGGTAAGTGAAATTAAAAGTATTTCTTTTACTAGCAGCTGATGGTCGATTAAGAATTTTTTTCTCAGCCATACTAATCATGTTAGAAGGTTACACCATTTAAACTGCTCGAATCGTTTGTGTCTTTGGCATTACAATACTACGCTGACATCTCTTGGTCGTCCAAAGATCCCTTTTAAACACGTGTTTTCAGAGATATGTGTAACTGCCTGGTGAGAGCAAGCAGCTATACAGCAATACAGTTGAGCTTGAATCTGAACTAAATGAGCGTTAGAGAGGCTTTAAGAGTTTTCACAACAGCGAGATTACTGTACATATACATATGTGTAGGATTTCCCAACACTTCAGGTGTCATCATGGTGAATTGATGGAACCCGCCCAGGCCATCTCTTCAGCACTGTGAGAAGGCTTTTGTGAGAAGTTGAAGACCACTCGTGAATATATAGGTGGATGACTTTTTTTGCATTAACTGAGCAGAGGAAAAATAAGCACTCAGGTGTGAAATCATTCAATAATCACAGCCTATTCAAACTGTTTCTAATGAGAAAGGGTGCATGCTCCCAAGATCTGTTTCTATTTCTGCAGAAATGCATTCAGAAAGTTTCTGACTAGTCAATGCCATTTTATTTCTCTCTTGTTTGCTGTCTGTCTCTCCTCTCTATTGCCACAATAAGGTTGTAAAGTGGTTTATTTTACACCCATTACATGCTGTGTAAATGATGGCTAAAAAAAATCAATTTGACAGCTGCATGCTATCAACAGTTGAACCGCTTGAACAGGATGGTGCACAGTGGGAGTCCATGGTGTATGTGCTAAAGGCATTGGTTCATTACTGAGTCATTAGACAGACTCTGCCCACGTGTGCTTTGTGCTACAGTCTAGGCACAACATAATTAGTTATTTATGGTCAACATTCTTTATAAACAAATACAGACTTTTCAAAGAAAAAGTATGTTTTTTCACCACAAAACTTGACAATAATTTATGCCAAGTGAGGTGCCATCAACTCTCATGACTACATAAATCCCAACCTAATTAAAGCACAAATGTGACACTGTGAAAAAAAAAAAAGCTTGCAGGATTGTGTCCCACCAATGTTTGTTCTATGGTTTGAATTGAGCTGCTGCCTTCAGTCTCGGTTATACTCTCAAACAAAGGATGCATAGTAGTTTTGTTTATCCTATCTGCTTAAGGACGCGTTGCACACATGTGCAGTAGATCGTTACACTACCACTTGTAGCACCATGGACAGCTCCTTTAGCACCATGGGCTTGAAAAATTCTGAATCAAAGGAATACACTGTTAGAATGCATTCAAACTAGATCAGGCACTTGGTAGTGGCTGCCTCCACAAGAAAGTTTAAAAAACTATAATGGTAAAAAAAGGAAGCACAAGCACTTTAGCTCGGTTGCCCATGAGTTCACAACTGACTGTTTCCTGCAACAAGCACATTCCATCCGTCTTTTCTTTCTCTGTCTCTCTATCTGCTATGAATTAAAGCTGCCTTCAGGTGCGGTAGGAAATGTCATATAAACGATCTGACCGAGAAACAATATTTGTAAAATATAAAGTCTACTTGTGCTACATACATACGCCTGATTTGGTGTGAATGCAGCCTTAAAGGTGCCCTGCCACACAAAACCGTTTTTACTTGCATTTTTTTAAATATGTTAGGTCCATTTGTGTTTGTGTTATGTGGTGAATGTGAAAATGAACTGCTACCTCCTCTGTCAGCTCTAGCCACTGAAAAGAAATAAGTGGAGAAATCAGGCCAATTACAAAAGCTGGTCAGTCTGACGTGGTGTTGCCTGAGCTCATTACTATTCATGAGCTCGCCCAGTTGTGTTGGGTAGAGGATGCTGATAGCCAGGCTCTCATTGGCTAGCTGTTAGCCAATCAGAGTCAAGCAGCTTAGCTCGTTGAATATTAATGAGAACTGGCAAAAATCGAGCTGAGTCTTCCTGCAGGCTTTCTATACCACGCTAGAATGGCTTGAAACGAGGTAACCAAGGCATTTTTTTTCCATAAAAAAATGTTACAGAGTCCATGATAGAACTTCAGACATTACCACAAAGTAATGAAATACGCATGGCAGGGCACCTTTAAAAATGTTGCAGCAACTCAGCTTTTGTTACGATTACATTACTTATGATCAAACACTAGCGACTAGTGGACAACTTTGCTAACACAGCCAACTATCAAGCATGTACAACAACACAAGACATAGCAAGCCAGCTAATATTACTTACTAGTCCAACAGCAAGATGGCCAGCTCGTTGTCTGTCTTGCAGCCTTTTTTTCGCGAAGCTCATGCCAACAACTAAAGGCTCTTACTGAAATAGCGGGTTGAACAGCGAATGTGATTTTTATGTGAATGTGAGTTTCTGTTTAATTTAGCGCATTCATTTAGAACGGTAAGGCCATTCTACAGGAACTTCTTATAAGGTGTACTATATCACTTTTTAATGGACACCCTGCCACCAATCAGAATCGAGTATTCACCCAGGCCATGGTATAAAAGGTCAGAATGTTGTGTTTACAGCTTGTTTTCAACGTTTCAAATTGGCCAAAAAAACTGATATTGCTATTGATATTTATGCTGTAAAAAATGCAAGCTGGTGTCTGTAACTTTATAAGATTAAAATAGAGGGGGAGCAAATGCATGCTGGGTATTTTTAATCGTTAACATTAGTCTTATGCCATATTATTGTCACAATGTATGCCCCCCAAGTCAATATGACGAGTTAAATGTATAAACAGCAACAGGTGAGCAGCTTTAGCTGAACTTGGTGGTTTTACAGTGTACCTAGACAGTTGCTCAGTTGATTAAAAAGGAAAGATGTGAATAGAATAAAAAAAAAAAACAATTAAATTTACGTTATATCTCAGAAAACATGTCTGTGCGTCAAAAACACTGCTGACAAAAGTGACGCACCATTGGTGGTTGTCCCCTTTACCAGCGCATGCCATGAATTAATGCGGGGGAAAAGGGGAAAGGATAGCTTAATCTCATCGTTTGCCGCTAGGACAAGGTAGAGGCAGCATTTACGCACCGTCCAACTGTGTGGTGGAGAGTGCGCACAGGCTGAGGGGATGTATAACAGAGGAGGGTTTTCATCATGGACGTGAGGCACACTTTTCCTTCTGATATCTCCAGTGCCAGCGTGCGTCCAGGACTCTTCCTCTGCAGGGGCAGCGATGCCACGGTACTCATTTCTGAGAGCCTTTCTGAGTGTACAAGAGGAGGACATTAATGGGAAAACCAAGTGGAATTTGTGAACTGTTAAAGTCCACTGCCGCATTCTTCTCACTGCGCTGGGAAGCTCAATTTTGGACCACTGCTTGCGATGAAACTTTCTATCAAGCTAATTAGAAACTCTCACTCTACTCAATAATGCGCCGGCAACAAAAGGGGATGTTTATCTCAAGCATAAGGTTGCTTGAATTCAAATGAACGTATAGTTCATATATTTTTACACTGCTGGAGATGAAGACAGATCGACGAACTATGAAGTTCTTCCTGTGGATATTATCTTTCAACTTTTTCTTGTGCTTGACTTGTGTTGACGCACAGGTAAGGACACCTCCTCTTACTTTTTACTACACTGACGCTACCCATGTTACATGCTCTACAGCATTAGACGATAGATGGAAATCTTTCTCATTAAATAAATAAGAGAGATCTGGTGCCAACCCGTAAAAATAGTTCAACCTAACAGCTCTTCTAAATGATCAAAGTACTTCATTCTTACAGTCGCTGTTTCTTGCTACTGAAGTCATTGTTCTTTGCTTTATAACAGTCCCCTCTTAGCCTGTTAGAAATGCGTAATAAAAACAGATTAGCCTACAGCCACAGCCGGCAAGCTATACAAACCACTGATACATCTGTATTGAGTTACATTGTTGCTGAGGTATTTGTCCTTTAGATACAAAATATTACAGAGAAGTGCTCATCACCCAGGAACATAACAGTATGAGTCATATATATTTTGTGCATTAGTATATTCTGACTGCCTTATAGTTTGCCTCCAGCTCTGTCTGACCTGTTAATATCTGGCTAACATTTGTCTCTTTTGTCATGGCTGACCTTATTATAGTGTCACAAAATCGGTGCAACAAACTCCATAAAGTCTGTTTTGCGTTTATGTGCCTGCTCGAGCCCTGCGTTCTCAGGGGACGGGTCTTGTGAGTGTCCCAAGGGTTAAAAAGAAGACAATTGGTGAACTGGCCTTTGCTTTTCATGCACCGACATTGTGGAACAGTTTACCTCTGGACATCAGGCAGGCTTGTTCTATTGAGGTGTTTAAAGCAAAACTAAAGACCCATTTGTTTACTGTTGTGTATGAGACCTAATTTCTTTGTATGTTTTTCTGAGAATCCGAGTGTGTGTTTATTTTAGTCATTACATTTTTTTTTAAACTGTATTTTCTATGCTCTGTACAGCACTTTGATTTGAAAGCGCTTTATAAATAAATGTATTATTATTATTATTATTATTCTAATGGAATTGACTTCTCAGGAGCGATTTGCTCCTTATTTGAGGAGTTGTATCAATAATCATCATCTGACAATTTGTCTCACACTCTTGACTCTTCCCATGTTACATGATACAGCATTTGATGATAGATGGATATGTTTCTCATTAAATAAATAAGAGAGATCTGATGCCAAGTTCAACCTAACAGCTCCTCTAAATGATCAAAGTACTTAATTCTTACAGAATTAGTTTGGAAATGCTTTGTCATGAATGTTGGCATTACTGAGCTGCAACAAAAAAAAATGAAAAGCACCTGAAATAGTGCACCATGAGCCTTGGCTGAGTAAAATTCTGGCAAGTGAATGACCAGACTTGCAGGGTTATTTGTCACTGATCTGTGATTGATCCTGTTGAATTGAGGGAAGGACTGTGTTCCTGCATTATCAGCACCATGCAGCACCCTCAGCACCGTCAGCACCCTTAGCACCGTCAGCACCAGGGCCACCATAGATACTAAATGAAAGGGAAACAGTGTCAAAGAAAGAAACCCATTAAGGACTAACAATATTGTGCTGCCATAAAATTGCAAATACTAGAATTATGACTAGTTTGGCGGATGGTGATGTGGTACATTTAAATATTGTTTTTTCTCAGTTTTTGGAAAAATCAAACTTTGGCTGTGCCAATCACATCGTGTATAGAGTTAGCGGGCGGGCTTACGGCTGCTGCTGGCGAACAGCGGTCTTTTGAATCGGCTTTGGCCGTGACTGGAAGACCTGGAGTTAAGCTTTTCTTTGAGAAAAGAACAAAGAACAGCACTGAAGTCATTCTTAAAAAAGGAAGATGTGTTCGGAGTTTTGCCGACAGGATACGGCAAAAGTTTAATCTATCAACTAGCTCCGCTACCTTCTTCGTTGCTCTGCTTGGTTGTAGCGCTATCCTATTGCGTGCAGAGAGAATTTGAAAGACAACCGTTTATCCCGCCCCTCGGATTGAGCCCTGCCAATGGTGAGTTCCCAGACCCAACATCGTGATGTGGGTCTGGCTAGTCAGGCTCTTTTTTCTACACATAACCAAGGAATTTTATGCTGAAATGTCAAGTTTTAGAGGTTTTGTTAGACTGATTCTAAAGCTTCTGAACTGTGACAACAAATGTATATTTGAACAGCAACAGCTGTATGCAAGTCTTTTTTCATGCAACTAAGGTGCTACCATTGACAATCATTGTTAATTGTAGCTGCCTGCTGTTAGTTGGCTAGTAGTCTATATCCACGATGTTCCACTTCCGGAAATTCTGCCGGATGTCCCTCCGTTACCTTCCTCTTTCTTTGTGTTGGCATTTTAAACTCCAGTGGATTTATGAGGACTATGGTTAACTGCTCCTCAGATCTCTGCAGGGTAAATCCAGACAGCTAGATATACTATCTGTCCAATCTGAGTTTTCTGTTACACGACTAAAACAACCTTTGAATGTACACATGTTCCCCCAAAACAAGTTCCTTCTTGAGGCTATTTTGCAGCAGCACAGGGGCTCCGTCTGGTGCTTAGCACCGCCCAAGACGATTGTGATTGGCTTCAAGAAATGCCAATAAACCAGAGCACATATTTCTCCCATCCCCGAATGCTGTGTGGACTAGCCAGACCCTCCTCCGCAGTGCTGGGGAGGAAGGTCTGGCAATGCGAGTCTAGCTGGCTAGTAAAATAGAACGGCCTTTGTATTTACATAGCTTTTTGAAACAATGATCTACATGTTTGCCTCATCCGATGTTATTATGTTATAACGTCCTAATGTTATTCCTTTTCGTGCAGACACCACACGTGCATGTTTTATTTAGTTTTTCTGATATGATGAAAAAGAGTATACAACTAGACACACCACTGGCTCATATATGAATTTATAGACAAAACATGCACCTTGACTATTTCGATTAAATTATATTGGAGGTTTTGCCTGCAGGCATCTAAATATTTGCATATCAATAGATCCTAAGAAACATTTCTTGAGGAGTAAAAACCCCATGCACAATATTTTTATGCACAGCATTTTCAAATGTTTTGAAATCTGCCTAGAGGGAGTCTTTATTATTGATAGAGGTCAATATGTGTTACCTGGAAAGCCCACAATTTGGAGCTTTTGGGTTTATTGCAAAATACGTAATGACTTCATTGTTGGCTAACGCACCCGTGCATAGGGGACACTACGGCGAGCATAAACCTGGCTTAGTAAAGAGGAACAAGATGTCTGCAGCTGTGGATGGATGTGATGGAACTTTCTGTTAAAGTACTATTTTAAAATTCTGATGGCAAACACAGCAACACTCGTGTATAGACATATTGATGCTACACAATCACAGCTCATCTCTGCACACTGTATTCTGTTTACACTTGTCGGTCACTCAGCACTATCACACTGCTTCCAGAGGCACAGAGAGGTTCCACACTAACTTGCTTTTGCTATTTGGTCTAGCAATGTCAGGCTACAATATGCATGTAGTAAAAAAAAATACAGTTTGAACCTTAACTGTCCATAAATCATACTTTTGCCTGGTTTTGACATATATGCGTTTCCAAAAGATTCTTCCTAACGGTTAGTAAATCGTAGGAAACCATTTCCCAGAATGTGGCGTCACTTCAAACATTACCTGAAATATGGAGTTTACTCAATACACACATACTTATTGTGCACCACCTCTTTCTATACAACATTAGTATCTGAATAAGTTAAGTGGCCCCTTCATCATCTTTGATAAACTGAGACAGCTTTCCAACATCAACACTGACTTGTAGGGTAATTTACACCGCAAGATCAACAAATGTATGTCCATGCTGGCCGGGAAGACTGAACTAAATTGCTGCTGAAAAAAGACACGCACCATTATTTGTGGCTACACACCATAGATTACTGTAAAGAAACTATAGCTTGCCTTTCATCTCTGTAATTACAACTTCACTACAGACCCCACATCCTCTCCCCCTATGTCATTATGCAGCCCTCTCTCCTTAAAATAACATTTTTATGTTCTGGAGGAAATGTTGCCTGGATTATGTTCACCATGTTTTCTTCGATTAAGTGATGCATTCTGGTGCTACACAGGAGCCACAGGGAGATGGTTGGGGCGGATGGCGGGCGTATAAAGCACACTTAATTCCAGAGACTGGGAGGTGCATGTGTCTCATTGGGTTTAGGTTACAGTATGTTTAGGCTACACAAATGGTAAGGGAAATATGGTGTGTTAGTTGAAGATTGTAGCTTTGGTTCTAAATATTTAAAAAAGTAAACACGTTCTGTCTCATTGACCTTTTCAGTATTATAGAGTGGCCATTTAAGCATCAGTGACCTTCTTTAATATCTTCCAAGCTTTCCTGCCACAACAGTTCCCGTTTTCATGGAACTAGGAGACATTATTGACATCATTAATTATAATAAACAGTCCAGGGAAAGGCAGACATTTCAGAAAACATCCTCCTCCACTGTGTCTAATGCACCCTCCAGTTTTAAGTATGCACATCTTGTAAGTATGCATAATTGGTCTGCTTAACGGTCTGTCAGAAATCTTATTTTGACATGGTTCAGTAAACTTGACTTAGTACTTAAAACAAATGTCATTCTCCTCGACAGGCTGGTCGACAGGTTATTAGACAGCATGAATCCATAATGATGTCGATATTTAAAATATTCAGTCCTTATATGGAATTAAAATGTCTGGAAACGTACCATCTCTACAGACATGTAGGTATGGTAAAGACTTTGAGGCAATGCATACAAGCCTAATTCAAAGTCTGAATATGGTGCTCAATGCAAAAATATCCCGTTTGTTAATACTTCTCACTTTTCTCACTTGTAGTAATAGGGAGACTCATGAGATTGGTATTACAGCTTGAACTGACTTCAACCATGTCCTGGATTTAAACTGTAAGTAGCTCCCACCTCAAAATAGGAAATACATGGACATATTGTACCATTACGCCATCTTACGGGTATAATTGCTTCTTTAGATAATAAGAAAACGTTCCATTCTAACAACCCAGTCTCAGGGTATTCCACAGTTTAAGGGCTTAAAAAAACAGCTTTCACCAAGTACCCTATGTGAAAAAAATGTGACTCAAAGGAAATAAAGGCAGACGTGGATCTCAAGCTGGTTTCACACCACGGCTCCTGCCAGAGCATTTCACTAAAAAGCAAAAGCGTTTTGGCAGCGTGTTCAGCATTCACGTGGCCGGCAACCGCTTCACTGCCGTCACAATCATAACCGCGGAGCCCCTTTACTGTTTCTGGGACTTAAAATTAAAGATTAGCTCAATTATTGATATAAGGAGGTTATTTTATGACTTTAAAACCAATTCCTAAAGATGCATGCAGTGCAGTGAGACGCAGCTGCTGCTGAAAACGGAAAGAAAACAATTCCTAAACATACATACAAACAGAGGAGTATGGGCACATTACAGTTTACACATACAGAGGAGTATGATCACATTACCGTTTACACATACAGAGGAGTATGGGCACATTACCGTTTACTTTGTGGGGTTTTACGCAACATTTTGTTAATAATGCGTCATGTTTCAGATGTCCATCCTTTCCGTCTTCAGAATCAGCAGCTGCTAGTACTTTCTCTGCACAAAGCGTTTGTATCTCTTGTACCTCCAACATGTCGATGGTTACTTGTTGCTCTGTCGGCACAAAGGGACTATATTTTCGTAAACACAGCAGCCTGGCCAGCTCACAATCAAGTTAATTCAAAGAGGAAATCATTTTTGATTCAGTTCACCTAGGAGATCACTCTTCACTACTAGACCACGACGCGTGTAACACTCAGCTTCAACCTTACAAATACTTATGTACATAAAATATAAAATACTACATATTGAATCTAATCTGCCCTGGGATGTCCATGTGAATTCTGTGTGCAATACAGTGAGTTTATTTTCTGGGACGATTCAGGGTGTTTGGGGTTGAACAGATAAGATAGTGTTAGTATTTTATCATGCAAAGAGCATGCCGAGATATGGAATCTCAACTTGGTTTGGCAAATAACGGTGAAACTGAAATCAGAGCAGATTAGTCCGTACAGCACTGAAAGTGATTGGGGTGAGAGAGCATCCAATCCTCCAACAGCTCTGTGAGGAAAATGACTGCTGACCCCTCGCGTCCTGCTCCCATCAGGTCGACGTTAAAGGGTCCCAATTAAACAAAAAAAGATACCTCAACAAGTATTACAACTCAATCTTTTTGTGTTATTATATTTGCATTCACTTTAATGTTTGCAATTCTGTTCAGTGGTGGAATGTTACTTAGTACATTTACTTAAGAACTGTTCTTAAGTATAAATTTGAGGTACTTTACTTGAGTCTTTTCTTTTGCCACTTTCTACTTTACTACATTTCACTACAGATAAATATTGTACTTTTTACTCCACTACATTAATCTGAAAACTTTAGTTACTATTTACTCTATAAATTAAGATTGTTGTACACAAAACACATGTAGTTGGTAAAATACAATGTTGTATTATAAATTAAACTACCCAACAATATACAGGCCTACCGTCCAGCTGAAATGATTAGCTGATTAAACACTTAGTTAATTGACAGAACAGTTTTGATTGTTTCCAGTTTCTACTTTTAATACTTTAATTATATTTTCCTGATGATACTTACATACTTTTACTTAAGTAACATTTTCAATGCAGGACTTTTACTTGTAACAGAGTATTTTTACAGTGTGGTATTAGTAGAGTGTTGGTACTTTAACTTAAAGGAGAACTCCGGGCAATTTTTACGTTAATCCTGATCGCTATAAGTATGTGAGTACTGTCGATAGGAAAAAAAACGAGCCGAATCGGTGCTAGCATCATGGAGCTGCTGCAGCTAATGCCGAGAGCTCCCACTTAGCTAAAACGGCAGTTTTGGGGGCATATCATAAAGAGTGCCTTTGTTCCTCTTAACAGACACAAAATGCAACTAAAATGTCTGTGCAACATGAACAGGGCCCTTACATGAAAACAAGATGCGTTTTCAACTCAGACATTGTTTAAATTCACCTACGCTGTTAGCTGCTAGCTGCCGTCTGATGAGCGAGTGTGTTCAGCCAGGCTTCGGTAATAATCATCAAGCAGCAGTTCTGTGTGTATTTGTAGCATATATATATCCATTTAGTGTGCAATCCATCTGGCGTTGGTGAATAGTAGTCTCTGCAGTGGCGAACTGTGTGTTAGTTGCCTTAGCCAGGCTAGCAGGTTCGACCGGCATATCCTTCTACCTCCTCCCCGCCTTCCCCGCCTGCCGCGGCCGACAACAATCCAGGGGCGCCCGCTGGTCTGGTGGATGTCCTCCAGAGGACAGTTCATGCTTTCGCGGCGAAATTTTTGCGGCGAAAAAAGTTTATTTCCCCCTCAAAAATAGGTAATTGAGCACTGTAGTGGTTATGATCATATCCGTGACTATGTAACTACATGGAAACGGGCCAAATGATGCCTGTTTCTTGTACAGTAATAGCGTTACTGAAGGCTGGCTCTAGCTCCATAGTTACGTTACTCCAAGCTTCTTCCCTTGTGAACACCTCCACTCTTCTATGCTACGATCTGCTGTTTACCTTTTCCTGCTACAACTGAATTCCCGCGGGACTTCAGCGCAAGACTACAGCCAGCCTTCTGTAACGCTGTTACTTTACAAGAAACATGCATCATTTGGCCCGTTTCCATGTAGTTACATAGTCACTGATATGATCATAACCACTACTGTGCTCAATTACCTATTTTTGAGGGGGAAATAAACTTTTTTTGCTGCAAAAATTTCGCCGCAAAAGCATGAACTGTCCTCTGGAGGACATCCACCAGACCAGCGGGCGCCCGTGGATTGTTGTCGGCCGCGGCAGGCGGGGAGGAGGTAGAAGGATATGCCGGTCGAACCTGCTAGCCTGGCTAAGGCAACTAACACACAGTTCGCCACTGTAGAGACTACTATTCACCAACGCCAGATGGATTGCACACAAATGGATATATATATGCTACAAATACACACAGAACTGCTGCTTGATGATTATTACCGAAGCCTGGCTGAACACACTCACTCATCAGACGGAAGCTAGCAGCTAACAGGGTAGGTGAATTTAAACAATGTCTGAGTTGAAAACGCATCTTGTTTTCATGTAAGGGCCCTGTTCATGTTGCACAGACATTTTAGTTGCATTTTTTGTCTGTTAAGAGGAACAAAGGCACTCTTTATGATATGCCCCCAAAACTGCCGTTTTAGCTAAGTGGGAGCTCTCGGCCTTAGCTGCAGCAGCTCCATGATGCTAGCACCGATTTGGCTCGTTTTTTTTCCTATCGACAGTACTCACATACTTATAGCGATCAGGATTAACGTAAAAATTGCCCAGAGTTCTCCTTTAAGTAAAGGATCTGAATACTTCTTCCACCACTGCTTGTTTTGCACACTCTATTGTATGTACTTATATCTTGTGAATGTTTACGAGGCAGCCTAAGACAAATCTCTCTCTTTCTGCCATTGTTTTAGTTAGTCACACCTTTTCTCCACTTGGTAGCCACAAATGTTGGCCTCACCCACACCAGCTAGAATATGGCAAGATGGCCACAAATGGTAGCCTTTTGAAAAGACACACACACACACACACACACACACACACACACACACACACACACACACACACACACACACACACACAGGGTGACCGATCTGATTATGTTTGTTGTGCTCCACAGATGGGGGTTGATGGTCCTCTCTCTGCACAGGAGCAGATGTACATCCTTTATGAAATCAAACTGCAGTGCTACCAGAACCTCTCCAACATTGACCCAGGGTCCACAGGTACAAAACTTACACAGAAAGTTACATTTTCATAATATGCTACACAATTCTGCACATTTAGGGTAATCTGAGTTGTCTTCATATTCATGTGGAAGAAATGCTATTTCTCCCCCCCCCCCCCCATAGTTTTTTTATTAGTTTAAATGTAGAACAGTCCAGAATAACAACAGGTACATTTTCCCCCTGTAAACCCAACCCCAGGCATCAAGCTGAGAGGCATCACATACAGGCATTCCACTTAACACACAGACATATATTTCAATTGACATTGACCAAAGGTTGAGAGTGGAAGCTACAGACAAAAAAAATAATAAATTGAATAATACAAAATAATAAAATAGAAAAAAGTACACAAATAAATACTTAAAACTATAGCGCGTAGTTTCTGCCTCCCCCATGAGGAATTCTAAGTATGACAACAAAACTGTCGGCGCATCAACATGATACTAAGCCTTCCGTGATCGCGCACCACCCCCACCTCCACCCGTCCTCCACGCAGTTGCTTGTAGCCAAGAGGGACAAAGAGGATTAAAAAAAACATGATAGACTTTTCAGAAGAGGTAATTATCTTCACTCAATTTTTGCGCGGGAAAGTCGCCAGACGCCACAATCTTCTGAACATAGTCATACTGAGAAATACAGAGAGAGTTGTGTGGAGCTGATAGGCTTAATTAGCTTTGTAGCAACTCATTTGGCAACGGCTTGAATGTAACGGACGTTTATTAATATCAAAATTTTACGCACTAAAGCTTTAAATGAGACAAGCAATTAAAAATAAAGTATCAGTAGAATGAGAAAGGTTAGGAGCAATTACTCAGATATGGCGGTCTAAGGTTTCTCAAAAAAGGACAGGAAAGGGCCCCATACTCTACAAACTTATTGACTGACTTTCGAGTGGAGTAATTGACTTATTCAAGTTTTAGACAAAGGATAATGTCCCTAACTCAGTGGGAGTGGGAGGGAGAATCAGTATCTTTCCATGTAGAGTAAATAGTACAACTCATCGGGCCAGTAAAGAGGAGAAGGCTAGCACACCCTGTTTAGTTTTAGGCAGACTCAGATCGAGTGGAGGAATGCTGAAGATAGCCGTCAGTGGGTTATGCTCAATGGGGCACTGTAGAATTTCAGAGATTGTTTGAAAGACTGAATTCCAAAAGCTAGCAAGAAAAGTGCATGTCCAGAACATATGACAAAATGAGGCAGGGGCACGTTTACATTTATCACAGGTAGGATCCACCTCAGGGTACATTCTAGCTAGTTTTGTTTTGGAAATGGGAGCATGGTGCAGTACTTTAAACTGGATAAGTGCATGGCGTCCACAAATAGAAGAGGAGTGTATCTTGCTAAGGACCAAGTCCCAAACGTCATCAGAAATCCTAGGTCCTGTTCCTTCTCATTTCTAGGGGTTGACTGTAGATTTTGCTGGCTGAAACGACAACTGTCACTGGAAGATTTCATTAGCCCTAGCTCGCTGATTAAGCTAAGCTATGAGCTTAGTTAAAGAGCTTAAGTTAACATACTTGTTCACAGGGACGTCGTTAGGCCTATTTTAGGGGGTCTGAAGCTACCCTAAAATGTTCCTAAGCCCCCCCAAATAATAATAAGAAAAATAATAATTAGATTTTTTTTTTTTTTTTTACAGTATCAGTATACAGCACTCTGTATCACTCACTATGTGGAATCAATCTTCCTTCACCATTCATCTGTTGGTGTCATCGTGCACTGCAGTCTGTTTTATTTTTATTTCACGAACTGTCAACTGGTGGAAATGGCATTGTTTTAGAGAGAGGCTTACAAGCGGCTGCTTGCACAGTAACAGTATGTGGATGAGCGAGGTAGAGAGTTACTGAAGAGAGAGAGCGCCAGGCAGCATTAAAACAAAGCAGGAAATCAGAGAAATAAAATGTTATTTTGCCGATTTATCACTCAAAATGCAACTCTAGCAAGTATCTCACTATCATTAATGTTATCCAAATTCTATATTAAAAACAACAAATAATATATCCAGTTACAAAAAAGCAGGAAAGTCGAAAGTTAGACAGCAGTACAAAGAGTCAATGGCTATGAAGATGATACACCGTCTCGTCTCTTCTCATTGGTTTAAACTGGCAGCTTTCAGAACGCTGCTGACTGCTGTGTTGCAAGTAGCTGCAGGATTTATCTTGTCTCGTCGCAAATCTTTGGTCTGGACTTGCTACCGCACACACAGTGAATGAAATTGTAAGTTGTTGTTAATAACTTTTACTTGCTTAACTTCAGCTACATTTACTTGAGGTAAAGATAAAGGAATATTTTAGTTGGCTATAGAAAACAATAGTCTAGCTAGTGTAAACGAGTGAAATACAAGAAATAGCTCGCCTAGTAAGGTATCCGAAGCTCTCTATTCTTTACCATTAATATAGCCTGCTATCGCTATAGTATTAAAAACAATATCAGTCCCTAAATATCATAGTGTCACTGTTAATGCTATTGTACCAATATATATCCTTCAATTCATTGAACAAATGGATACTGGAAGATATTTAGGAGAGAGAGAGAGAGAGAGAGAGAGAGAGAGAGAGAGAGAGAGAGAGAGAGAGACACCAGGCATAGCCTAAACTAAATTATTTCATGATATTTATTATATATGCTTGATTCTGACCAACTTAACTTTCTGCATTCCTTTGCTGTAATAAATTAAACAAGCATGTAGATGTTGCCTAAATGTAGACTAGGCTATATATGAGCATACATACATACATACATACATAATAGAACTTTTATTCATCTGGCCATTAGGTTATTAAATTCAGACATACTTTAAATCCTTGTCAGCCATATTGCACCGAGCTAGTTCAGCGTATCATGCCTGACCGGAATAGTGTGTTTTTCTTTAGGAGTGGGAAGGGCAGACAGCATGTTGCCTGTTTCGTAATTTGGGCTGCCTTGTTGAGTGCAGCGACACTGAGAACATTATATTTCACATAATTGAAGCTCTTTTTAAAAAAAAATGAAATAGGATTAGTCCAGCTAATTGTTCGGTTTGTAATGCGCACCTAACCGAAAGCCTCGTACCGAACGGTTCAATACGAATACGTGTATCGTTACACCCCTAGTAATTAAATAGTCTTATTTTGACCTGCAACTTATCTAATAGAGAGAGGAATTAGGTACGGTATTACTTTACCACACATTTACACGGGCAGATAGATAGCGGTTAAGTCTTAGCCTAAAGAATAGCCTCGGGGCTAAGCCCCCCATGTCTTTCAGTCCTAGTGACGTCCCTCCTTGTTCATATTCTCAAACAGTATGTTTTCACTTTTAATGTAACAAGAGAAAAGGCTCTTAGGGTGAGAACTAACCGATGTGTTTGGCAAATGAAACGCTTATCCAAAACCAGTAACAAGACAGAGCTGCAATTAACCTAAACGCTGATAGCATCCAGGGGTCGGCTTCCACACACTGGGAAAATACTACACAGTGCATTTTAATGTACACACTTAGTGTTTAACTGCTCCTATTTAATTATTTTTCTGTTTTCAGACAACCTAAGTTGTGATTTGATTGTGGCTCATAAGTGATGCAGGCAAACCATAACTGTGCTGAGCTAACACACTGGTCAAATGATGCTTTTTGTCTGTACACTCATTTGAAAATATATACGTTTTATCAGTTTTATCAGTTGGGTTGGTTTTTGTTGGATGTTTTGCAATTCCACATGTCTTTGCGTTTTTAAATAACAGATAAAACGGACCCAATTTGTGATAAAAGCAGTGGCAAAACCAATGTTAAATCTAGCATTTCCACAGACTGTGGCCAGCTTTTGAGCAACAGAACTACCATTATGGCCCTGCTGTGAGATGTTTGCACACTTAAATCCTTATCCAAAAGCTTAACAGGCCTTCCCTGCCTTGTTAAGAGCCAAGTGCACTAAGCTATTACTGGACAACCACTGTTAGGGAGAGGTAACCTGATGCGCACAATGGTTTGTTACAGAGAACCATCTGAAAAGCTGTCATTGGAAACTATCTGTAAAATGGCAGGCACTTTAAAATAAAAAAAATAAAAACCTGGCAGGTGATTGGATGAACCATCTGTCTTTCACGTCTGTTGTTTTGAACGAACAGTTGCAGCCATCATACACACCTATACACAACCCAGTCTCATGGCAGTTCGTGTAAATGTCACGTTATTTTTAATCTATTGATACGTGTTCACAGGGACTTTTTTCTCGTTTTGTACGTGGTGGCCAGCACGAAAATGTATATATATATATACAGTGAGGAAAATAAGTATTTGAACACCCTGCTATTTTGCAGGTTCTCCCACTTGGAAATCATGGAGGGGTCTGAAATTGTCATCGTAGGTGCATGTCCACTGTGAGAGACATAATCAAAAAAAAAAAAAAATCCAGAAATCACAATGTATGATTTTTTAACTATTTATTTGTATGATACAGCTGTAAATAAGTATTTGAACACCTGAGAAAATCAATGTTAATATTTGGTACAGTAGCCTTTGTTTGCAATTACAGAGGTCAAACGTTTCCTGTAGTTTTTCACCAGGTTTGCACACACTGCAGGAGGGAGTTTGGCCCACTCCTCCACACAGATCTTCTCTAGATCAGTCAGGTTTCTGGGCTGTCGCTGAGAAACACGGAGTTTGAGCTCCCTCCAAAGATTCTCTATTGGGTTTAGGTCTGGAGACTGGCTAGGCCACGCCAGAACCTTGATATGCTTCTTACAGAGCCACTCCTTGGTTATCCTGGCTGTGTGCTTCGGGTCATTGTCATGTTGGAAAACCCAGCCTCGACCCATCTTCAATGCTCTAACTGAGGGAAGGAGGTTGTTCCCCAAAATCTCGCAATACATGGCCCCGGTCATCCTCTCCTTAATGCAGTGCAGTCGCCCTGTCCCATGTGCAGAAAAACACCCCCAAAGCATGATGCTACCACCCCCATGCTTCACAGTAGGGATGGTGTTCTTGGGATGGTACTCATCATTCTTCTTCCTCCAAACACGGTTAGTGGAATTATGACCAAAAAGTTCTGTTTTGGTCTCATCTGACCACATGACTTTCTCCCATGACTCCTCTGGATCATCCAAATGGTCATTGGCAAACTTAAGACGGGCCTTGACATGTGCTGGTTTAAGCAGGGGAACCTTCCGTGCCATGCAGGATTTCAAACCATGACGTCTTAGTGTATTACCAACAGTAACCTTGGAAACGGTGGTCCCAGCTCTTTTCAGGTCATTGACCAGCTCCTCCCGTGTATTCCTGGGCTGATTTCTCGCCGTTCTTAGGATCATTGAGACCCCACGAGGTGAGATCTTGCATGGAGCCCCAGTCCGAGGGAGAGTGACAGTCATGTTTAGCTTCTTCCATTTTCTAATGATTGCTCCAACAGTGGACCTTTTTTCACCAAGCTGCTTGGCAATTTCCCCGTAGCCCTTTCCAGCCTTGTGGAGGTGTACAATTTTGTCTCTAGTGTCTTTGGACAGCTCTTTGGTCTTGGCCATGTTAGTAGTTGGATTCTTACTGATTGTATGGGGTGGACAGGTGTCTTTATGCAGCTAACGACCTCAAACAGGTGCATCTAATTTAGGATAATAAATGGAGTGGAGGTGGACATTTTAAAGGCAGACTAACAGCTCTTTGAGGGTCAGAATTCTACCTGATAGACAGGTGTTCAAATACTTATTTGCAGCTGTATCATACAAATAAATAGTTAAAAAATCATACATTGTGATTTCTGGATTTTTTTTTTAGATTATGTCTCTCACAGTGGACATGCACCTACGATGACAATTTCAGACCCCTCCATGATTTCCAAGTGGGAGAACTTGCAAAATAGCAAGGTGTTCAAATACTTATTTTCCTCACTGTATATATATATATATATATATATATATATATATATATATATATATATATATATATATATATATATATATATATATATATATATATATATACATACATACATACAACATCTGGAGCTGCCAGTAGCTCCTTACTGGACACTGATTGGTTGGGTAAGTTGGTAGTTCAGACACAAAAACGTGATATCATGCGAATCTAGCTGCCAAGCAAGGTAAAGAGAGAGGCGTTCAGGAGATGATCAACTAAAGAAGTGTGATATGGCCTCATGTACAATTTATATTGGGGAACTTTTGACATCAAAGCTTTTTAACTTAACTGTTTTAATTTGAATTTTAAACCTTTACGCCACAGCATGAAATTATCACAGTGGCAGCCAGAAGCTGACCAATTTCAAAGAGAGCATTGCTTTGCAATGTTTGTATGCAGTCATTGTGTGGTTAGAGCAGGGAGGAGATGAGTCAGCAGAGGTGGACATTTATTTTGGGGGCGTCCATTTCAATGTCCATAAGTGGCTCTCACATTTTTTTGATTTTGTGAACATCCTGCATAATAAAATCACTGATGTCTATTGGTTTCTGTTAATAGGTTTTGTTGGCAAAAGGCAAAGTTGTTCAGTGTAGAGACAATATTTAGCACATTGTAAGCTGTTTTTTTTGTCTAGTTAAGACTATTATAATATTCCTAGTCATGATTTAGTGATTGTAAACTATGAAACACCTTCTTTTAAGCTTTCAGACCCTGTGGTTTAAAAATCTGAAATCATGTAACATCAATGGGGAATTTAACAGAGTAACAAAAGTATGAAATGAATAAGAAAGAATGAAAGAACAACAGAATAACAAGAACATTGCTAAATCTTCTCTTGACAAACAAAATTGTGCATTATAGTCTTAATCCCATGTGGACAGGACAGATCAGATTCCAGATGACAGTATGTGTATGTTGACTGTCTCTTACTTCTACTCTTCTTGCTGTAGATGAGGTGTGCCCTCCAGACTGGGACGGTCTTATTTGTTGGCCCCATGGCTCCCCTGGGCTGCTTACCAAGGTTCCCTGCCCATCTTACATCTATGACTTCAATCACAAAGGTTAACGTTTTTTGTTTTTGTTTGTGCAGATGTACTGTACTGTACCATCACCAACACTGAGAACTAGAAGAGTACAAGTAACTTTAAATATAGAGATACATCAGGCATTTATTCTGTTGATAGATTGTAATATAAGTATTTTTCAGAATGCCTACTTTAAATTGAACTATCTGTACTATTCAAAATCAACATTGCATTCCTATCGTATATTTTTAAAGATTTATCTTTTGTCAAGTCTTACACTCTCACAGGTGTTTTCAATCATTCTGGCTAACGAGAGATGTGCTTATGGTGCGTTCATGCCATCTGGGATTATCAGGGACCGCACCCGTGATTATGTTGTTTTTCCGACTGCAAGCGTTCACATGGTCGGGATGCGTGTTCTTCTTCTTCTGTTATATTGCCGTTTGGCATAACAACTTGTTGCATGACTGCCACTAACTGTTGGCCGTCGCCTAGAGCATCAGGTGTGTGAAAACATGGAGGCCACAATAACAAAAGATTTGCTGCTGTTTTCTTATGTGAGCATACAAACAGCACATCGACAGGTGATTGTTTGTTATCTGCAGAACAACGAACGGGAAAGGTCACGGATAAGGTGTTGTTTTTTTTAGGCCTATTTATGAATAATCTGAAACATGTTATGTCTGTGTATGTTTCTTGACAGAGGCGTTGGTCCACAATAAACAGTTTATTGTCAATTAAATATTTTCAGTGAACCAAAGTTGCCTACATCAAACGTCAGTTGTCAACAATGCGTCACCAACTGAGAAACTCTGTTAGCAAAATCTAGCCCCAGTTTCCCACCTCTGAATCCCACATGAAGTGACGTGAATGATGACATTTTCACTGGGAAAAATGTTTTTCCGATGCCCATGAATGCACGGTTAGGGTGAAGATGGGTGGAGCGATGATGGGTATTATGTGAGCTCACTGGACTTTGTGCACTGATGAGGATTTTTTTAACAACAGACGTTTTGAAAAGGAGACTTCTGAAGGATGAAACCTTTCACAAGGAATATACAGATGTCCTTACTGACGTCATCAACAAGGGATATGCTGAGCGGGTGCCAGAGAGCCAGTTGGAGCGCTCTGAGGGAAAAATCTGGTATCGCCCTCACCATGGAGTGTACCATCCACAGAAAGGGAATCTGTGCATCGTGTTTGATTGTGGGGCAGAATTTAAAGGTGTCTCGCTGAATAAGAAGCTTCTGCAAGGATCACATTTGACAAGCTCTTTGTTAGGAGTCTTGACAAGGTTCAGGCAGGAACCCGTGTCAATCATGGCGGATGTACAGTCAATGTTCCATCAGGTCAAGGTTGATAATGAACATATGGACTTTTTGAGGTTTTTGTGGTGCCAGAAGGAAACTTGGAGTACTTGTGCAGTATCGTATGAATTTGGAGCGGTGTCTTCTCCTAGCTGTGCATGTTATGCCCTGCAAAAAACCGCTAACGACAATCAAAACCGTTTTTCAGCAGAAGTAATTGACACAGTCACAAGAAATTTCTATGTGGATGACCTTCTGAAGAGTTTACCTTCTAAAGAAAACGCTACGCTCATGGTCAGAAACCTTACTGCTATTTGCAAGTTAGGAGGCTTCAATCTCACGAAATGGAGTAATAACAATCCTGAAGTGTTCCAGAAGGATATAAATCCAAGCACTTCAAGGAGTTAGATCTGGATAGAGACAAGTTACCAGTTGAACGAGCTCTTGGACTACTTTGGTGCAGCGAAACTGACACCTTTAAGTTCAAATTTAACATCAGAGATCAACCTCATACAAGGCGTGGAATGCTATCTATGATCAGTTCTGTGTGTGATTTTTTAGCCCCATTCACAATCCCAGCTAAGATGATTTTGCAAGACCTATGTCGGCTGAAGTACGGTTGAGATGATCCAATACCCCAATCCTTTCAACAAAGATGGAACAAGTGGTGGAAAAATCTTGAAAATGTTGAAGGATTCAAGATCAATAGATGTTACAAGCCAGACAGATAACTTCTGCTCAGTTACATCACTTATCTGATGCCAGTGAGATTGCACATGGCACAGTTACTTACCTCAGGTGGCAAAACAACAAGAACAAGGTCCATACTACTTCCATACTTGGCAAAGCGAGGGTGTCTCCACTAAAACAAGTGACTATTCCTCGATTAGAACTGACAGCAAGGGTTTTTAAGAGTTGGAGGACGGCTAAGCAAAGCGTGCATGCCTGAAGCTGCAAAGCACCCACTCATTTTAGCCAAGGAACAACATATCACCACTCTTTTACTCCGCCATATTCATGAGCAACTGGGCCATGATGGTAAAAATCATGTACTCTCTACTCTAAGAAAAAAATATTGGATTACAAACAACAACTCAGCGGTGAGGAAAGTAATTGCTGGATGTTACTTCTGTAGACGTTGCAGAGGTAAGGTGGGTGAGCAAAAAATGTCGGATCTACCCACGGAAAGAGTTGTGCCTGATCTTCCACCATTCACACATGTTGGGGTGGATTATTTTGGGCCAATTGACGTCAAGAGAGGTCATAACATCCTAAAGCGTTATGTAGTACTTTTCACTTGCATGACAAGTAGAGCAGTCCATTTGGAAGTCGCTTACTCACTTAATACAGATTCTTGTATTAATGCATTGAGAAGATTCATCTGCCGTAGAGGACAAGTTTCTATGATGCGATCAGACAACGGAACTAATTTCGTAGAAGCTGAAAGAGAGCTCAGAGAAGCTCTAGCTTCAATGGACCATGACAAAATTCAAAGGACTTTGGCACAGGAAGGAATAAAATGGAGTTTCAACCCCCCTGCTGGATCCCCTCACGGTGGCGTATTGGGAAAGGATCATACGTATGGTCAAAAAGATTCTGAACACTGTACTTCGTCAGCAATGTTTGGATGATGAGGGATTTCACACTGTGTTATGTGAAGTGGAAGCCATACTTAATGAGCGTCCTATTACAAGATTGTCTGAAGATCCCAATGATCTTGAGCCATTAACACCAAATCACATTTTGTTAATGAAAGGAAAGCCTATTCTTCCACCTGGACTCTTTGAAAAAAGAGATATGTACATTAAAAGGAGATGGAGACAAGCTCAGTACATAGCTGATCTCTTCTGGAAGCAATGGACGCAAGAATACTTACCATTGATGCAAGAACGACAAAAATGGAATAAAGTAAAAAGAAGTTTCGTACCTGGAGATGTAGTTGTTGTCGACGATTCAACAGCACCCCGTAGATCCTGGATACTTGGACGTATAATGCAGACATTTCCTGATAGGAAAGGACTTGTACGCTCTGTCCGTCTTCAAACCAAAACCAGCGTAATTGAAAGACCGGTGACAAAGATTTGTCTTCTTTGTGAAGCAACAGACTAATAAGAAACAATGGACGTTCTACCTGTGGTCAAGGGAAGGCCAATGAATACTTGTTTATGCACTGTAGGAGTTTTTTTAAGTTAAATGTTTCAGTCAAATTAGTTTCAAATATAATGGCTACTTGTGTTAAAGTTATGAATTGCCTAATTAGGGGCCGGTGTGTGAGAGCCATTTGGGTTTGTTTATTATTTGTTGCTGTTAACCCTCCCGCCACCAGGGGTAGCCAGGGCGCTGTCCATTTGGCTGAGACAGAGGTGATTTAATTAATGTCCAATTGGGCACAGGTGGTGGCAAGAGAAGGGAGCAAACAGTTTTTTGACCGTGCAGTATGTTACGAGAAGAAAAGTGGAATTAATGTGTTTTTTTTTTTATGTTTACACATATGAATGGACTCCATGTAAGGGAAATGGCCTAAGTTTAAAATAAATGCTTACTGGCGATGTTTGACATTGGCTCACATAGTGCACGCGTCTTAAATAGTTCAATTAGCCACCCAGCTATTGTAGTGGACGTTTTTCGAGTAGCAAAGGGTCCCTACAGACTCGATGGCTCCATTCTAATCAAGTGTCCCAGTAAGCCATGACAGTGTAACATTAAGCCAGCATGCACTAATTCATCATTCATTTGACTATGTTTCTTACTCTTAAATGTCAAATGTCGTCTGTGAAAAAGGCCAATAAGGTTGATAAAGGTGTAGTTTGCCCCACCCTAATAGGTGCAACAAAGCTATTATGGGAGTCAGGGAAAAATCAATCAAGCACTGTCTGTACATGCCCACACAGTCCTGAAAAGATGTCTAATCAGCCAAAATAATCTAAATAATCTAAATTACCATGGGAGTAAAGGTCCTTAAATATAATAAGGCTGGTAGAATGTCACTTTAACAGACTAGTAGGCAAGTGACCAAATTAGATCCACCTGCATAAAATGCCTTAATCATGACCAAACCTTTTTGTTTTTTTGTGTTGTAAATATCCAAAATCATGTAAAAGTATGTGTTTACAGGACATGCTTACAGGAAGTGTGATGTCAACGGTTCCTGGGTGTTTGTGGACCGCTGGAACAAAACATGGACCAACTACACAGAGTGTCTGCGCTTCCTTCAGCCCACCAATGAGGAAGGGAGAGTAAGTATGACTGTAAAAAGAGCTGATTCGGTTAGCTAGCTACATGGACATGTAAACACACAGATTGTTAGCATATGTAGCAGTCAAAGCTGTAAATCTCACAGGACCCTTGGGCAAGCTCATGTGGAGGCTGTGAACAATCTGAAACTGAAATCACATACGATGCAACCGTGTGTGCTTGATCTCATGTAGAGAGTTACATTGTGCGAAGTTGGTTGGTGTTACAGACTAAGGCCTGCACAATATTGAAAAAAACTGACATTGCGATATTTATTTTCCTGCAATATGTATTGCGATATGAAAAAAAAGACACATTTTTTGGAAATAATAAATAATTCTCGACTACTGGGGTGATTTTGTAGGGGAGTGCATCTACATAGAAAATAAAAATGAAAAAGGACAAGTGAACCATTCTTTGTTGAACTTTAATGCTTTACAAAAAACAAAGCAAGTAAGCGCTGTGACTACTCTTCTGAAATGATTTTGGAGAGGGGAATTAGGTAATTAAATACACTGGTTGACTGACATGACACCATTGTATTTTAAGAATGCATTCATGTTGCTTCCTTTAAATTTCAGGTTGTGGTCGACTAGCAGGGCCTGCTTTGGTTGTTTGATAAATTGAACAACATTGTAATTGGTGGGTTGCTGTGCATGCAGAGCCTGCCTGTCACACAAACTGTGTATCCTAGAACACTTAATTTACATTAAGTGTAAATTACCTTATATCAGACACAGACTGTAGACAGCTTTGCGGCTCCAAACTGTAACGTTAGTTGGGACAGACGCCTTGTTTCTTTAGGCTAATTATATTAGCTTTAGTGTGGCTGGTAGCAGCTTTCTGCGGTGAAAAATGGCCGGGAGATGTCGTGATAACGTTGCATTTATCAGGTGATTTAGTTTGTCTTTGCAGCGAAAATAAAACACTGCCTACTGTAGCTTCACTACCCATGGTAAAGCATGTGCATCACTGTGTGAGCAGCAGCTGCCGCTTACGGTACTTTTCTACACACGGGAGAGCCTCACTTCCCATTACAAAACCCCGTTGGACTAACGTTGCGTCACATACACACGTTGCCCACATGACCACCTGTCTTAAAGGGGAAGGGTCGGCTGCTAACAATCATGTAAAAGGAGAACGATGAAAGTTAACTTTTCTATCAAGCAGCAAAAACGATTTAGCGTCAACATCGCAACGTCCTGCGATGTGACTATCGTGCATGCGCACATGGCGATGTAGACGATGAAACAAAATATCGTGGACACATCAACCTCTGGCTCCTCATCACAAGCTGCAAGTCCATGACTTGTTAGCAGTTTATTTGAATAGTGGCCGTCCATTTAGAGGCTGTTTTATTTCTTCTTTCTAAAATATTTTTTAAGGCCAGATGAGTTCAAACTTACATTATTAAATATGAAGTAAAGACTACCGCTACTCCCAGGAAATGTGCTCTTTATCCTTTAATCTAGTACTTAGCAGGCAGCTGAAAAGAAACGAACATCATAAGTTACTGAAGGGCACTAATCTCATTCTGTAGCAGTGTTTGACAGTCATTCTTTTCCAATAAACCGACTAAGTGAAAGCTCTAACCAACAAGATGAAGAGTGGAAGGAAAATAAGTGTTCACATAGAGAGTCTGCTTGTCAATAAGAGTGAACACTCACCAAAGCTAGGCCATGGAGCTATGATTATCTGCGTACTGTTGAGACTTTTTAAAACTAACTTTCAGCTGAAGACAGCTGCCTGTGATAGTCGAAGATAATTTGATCTATGTTTATCAGAACTAGACTTTAGCCTTGGACACGAGTCACGTCTGTACTTGACTTATTTGGGACTTGACCACCTGAGGACTCAACTTCACTTGAGACCTCAAAGACTGTGTAGGAGCGGCTGAAGTGGACACCTATCCTCGTGCTGATTTGCAACCTTTTAATTTTGATCTGAAAGGAGACATGTATAAAATGACACATAACAAGCCTCAATCATGTAACTGAAAAAGAAGGCTCTCTGCAGAAAACCTTTTTTAAATGAAAACTCAGGAGCAGTGACAAAACAGACTGTATACCGTTTGCATATGTATGTATGTTACACATGTATATATATACACATGGAAAATGTACATCTCAGATTTGACTTAGACTTTAAAAATAACATAATGTAATAATCATAATAATAATAATAATAATAATAATAATAATAATAATAATAATAACTAACTTTGCCTATAAGCTGGCTGTACTTTGCTCACAAAATACCAATCTTGTATAAGTGTTCACTCTCTTTTGACATTCAACCCATTCATCTAAGCAACCATATTGCCTATCTGTCATCTGCATTGTGGAAATGAAAAGAAATCTCAAGGGAAGGAGCTATAGCCACGTTTTGTTCATGGTATCCACCAAATCTTCAGGCTCGCAAGTCAGACCAGTGTTGAAAAGATGAGGTTATGTTTGATTTTAGACAAAAAGCTTCTATTTTTAAATTCCTCATATCTCCAGTTTATAAGCATTCAGATATTAAGGGTTTAAGATTGCCACACACATCCTAAGACTTTATAAAGCGACTGTTTCTGTTTTAATTGACTTAAGACTGACAAAAAGCTCTGGGAACGAGCTACTGATCCATTCTATAATATGCCAGATGTACAAGCTACGGTTTCATCTTTAATATTCATTGAACCAGTTATTCCTTCATCCTTTCCTGTCAGAAGGCACATCATTAGACCCCTGGCTTTCATATTCTCATTACAGCATCCTGTTTATCCCAGCATCTGTGAGTCACGTATGCATCTTTTTCTGCGAATCTGTTTCACCTTAAATATTTCTCTTTATGTTCACAGCAAGATTTCTTTGAGCGGCTATATATCATGTATACCATTGGCTACGCTGTGTCCTTCAGCTCTCTGCTGGTAGCCATCTTCATCATAGGATACTTCAGGTAAGAGAGGATTTCCTAATGTTCAAATGATGTGCTGTCTTTGAACACACACACACACACACACACACACACACACACACACACACACACACACACACACACACACACACACACACACACACACACACACACACACACACACACACACACACATCAGTGGAATAACTGCAGGAGGTGGTCCTCTACTTTGTCTGCCTCTTCACATTTTAACTTGTATCTACGAAAGTTTCAGTTGCAGGAACTACAAAACAGCAGCAATACAGGGGCTCTCTGGATGTTTACATTTAGTCAGAAACAAGACAATAATAATAACTCTATTCCACCCCCATATGGTACCCTCAGTTCACAATGCCATGCCAATTAAATTCTTGCTCTCTTTCTTTTGTGAAATAATGCAGAAATTGTAGCACAAAGCACAATTGTGCAACAGTTATTTAGCCCAATATCCCAGGCAATCACATCCACATTCCAACTTTCAGTGCCAATGCAGAAAATTAAAAAGTAACGGTATGGAGTTTGCATTCTATCACAGACTTTCAATTAACATTCACTTTCACTTCAGTTTTGCGAATAGTATATTGACATTCTTGGCTGGTTATAGGGTTTCAATTATGCTAAATTAATCTTTTGTATGTATTTATACAAGATGCAAAATATGTGTAAAAATATTGATTAAATATTCAACTTTGAGATTGAGAATTGAGAACATGTAGTGAAGTAAATTAATCTAACAATGTAATTAAATCAGCATTTTCAAAACAGGTGATACTCAGTTTGTCAAATGTCAGAGTAATTTGATGTCTGTTTGAGAAAAGAACAACTTCATCCGATGTTTAATGTGAATAAAACAGCCTTGAACCACCTACTTACTACATTCCTGTCGCTACCGATGTGACTGTGAGTCCAGTGCAGATCCTAACGTACAGCATGCAGTGGACCAAACCACTGTGAGGCAAGGGAGGGGGGACTCAAAATGTTTCTAAACTTAAAAAGCATTTTTTGGGGTTTGTATTGTTTTACTACTTACACAGATATTTTAAATATACATCATTATGTTATTTACAATACACAGCATTATTTTAATGATATTTCTAGGGGGAGACAACCCTGGGATTTACGCCCTTGATGGGGATGTAGCGATACACTGAACTCACGATTCACAATTTTTAAGTCCATCATACGATTTTCTTAACAGAATGAGCTGCAGACAATTGACTGAAACATATTCCTTCATTTATATAAACAACAGATGTGTTCTCTTATCAAAAGTAAAACCAAAATTGTATTTTATCTTAAATAAAAAATATATGAATTAGATTTTTGAAACAAATCCTACATCAAAATAACTTAATGAATAGAAAAAAAATCTCATCAAATAAATTACCTGAGAAGACGTAGTGACGTCTGTAGTAAAACAAATGAAATCAAAAGTAGATTATGCCATAGGCTGTTTAAAAATTGCATCGCAATTCAGTTTTTATGTCAACCAGTTATAATCTTTACACATTTATATGTATTTTAAACTGATTCACGATGCATCGTTTCATCCCTAACAGTGAACTATTTGTTTTCATGGCAGGCGGCTTCACTGCACTAGAAACTACATCCACATGCACCTGTTTGTTTCCTTCATGTTGCGAGCAGTCAGCATCTTTGTGAAGGACAAAGTCGTCCATTCCAGTGCTGGATTGCAGGATTTTGATTCTGCCCTTTTGGACAACTTAAAAACAGTTAGCATGGCACCACTGGACACGTCTCAGTATGTAAGTACCAGTTTGTTTGGCTGTTTTGTTCTTACAGTGCTAACAACTTTGGCTTATACAGTAGACCTGAATAAAGATTAAAGTGGTAAGTGCTTTGTGTGGTCTCACTACAGAATATATTTAAATCACACTTAAGTTAATTACTGTAAGGTAATTAAATCCTTCATCCTTGTATGGCTGTATGGGTGGTGTTGTACATCCAGGTGGGTTTTGGTGGGCTATGCTAAATCACAAGTCCAGGGTGTTTTTTTTAATTCCCAGCCCTTCCCTTGGCTACTTAGTGTCATTATACGTAATAAGTACTGTGGCTGAGCAGGTCTCCTTGCTTTATTATAATCTGGTGACTACGTTTTAAATTGTGTGTGAATTTCACCGTGTTCAGCCAAATGCTGGCAGTATCACAAACACATTTGCATACTGGTTACTATTACATAATTTAAACACTTAACTCTGGCATAATTAAAGCTCACAAAAATGTCTTTATATGGGTTTTAAAGTTCTACAGATTACATTTGGCAAGGCTGTGTAATGTTATTATGAAGACAACTTAGAAATTTGGAAATTCATCCATGGGCTTCGACCGTGGACAGTTAATATGCATGTATTCATTTACTCATTGATTCTTCTGCTTGTTGATAACCCTTTTCAAATGCTGCTTACTTTAATCTATGTGAGTCCTGAGTACTATAAGCATTAGAGTAATTAATTACCTTTCCTTAAATACTCAGGATTATAATCATTAAACCCTGCCCATAGCTAATGAATTTCAATGCATTAAACCATACAGTGGTGGAGGTTTAACTCTTAACACACATCACGTACAGCTTTGATAATTGTTTTCCTGAAATTACATGATAGTTTTGGATTGAAAGTATTGTAAAGCAGGAGCCCAACTAATTAGATACATATCTCATTTTAAAATAACGATTAAAATTCAGTGCTGGTCATCAACTTTCAAGGCCAATCATGTATCTGGCCTTCAGTTTACTGTGGCTGAAGCATTTTTTTTAAATCCATTTTTGTTTTGCTGCAATAACTCTCCTCAATACTCATGTATTATATTAAAAATGACACGAATGTTCTTACTTTTCAGACTTTTTGGTGCAACAGAATCAACAACTAGTTGCCCCTAAAGTTTGCTAAATGTATAGCTATAGTGCCTCAAAATAATATTCACTTTCTGTAATTTCATCCAAATGATGAAATGAACACGCCTCTGCAATCATGCACTGCTACATACAGTAAAAATTTAAGGCTGCCATGGGTGTATCATTAAGTTTGTTCTGGCTTGACATCTGGAGGGATGCATAAAGAGAGAGGAAAGCCAACTGTGGCTGCTTTGTAGCAACAAGCCTTTCATCATTAAAACTCTGCAGGCAACAATTTTGACAGAACACCTCCACGAAAAATCTTCTTTTGGGACTTTTCTGAAATGTTCTAAAATGTTGTCCTTTTTTAATTTCAATAAACTAATTTAATCAGTGACTCAGCTTTAGAGTCTGAGTTTGACTGGGAACAGTAATAGCACTCCCATTCAGTTTTAGTGGCATCAGAATGTTGCTTTTGAATGAGTAGTGTTCGAGTGAAATCGAGGGATCTTTAATTTGAATCAAATGTCAGGATTGCTTGTTTCATTTAAGTGATTTGAGTCATAAATGATTGTGTAAGGTTACCATTAAGTATGCAAACCTGAAAGGAGATATTTTGATTTGCCCTGAACCACAGTTAAATCCTTGCCCTGGAAAGTCTTTCATAAAATGGCACTGAAAACATGTGAAAGATTATACTTTGAAGTGTATCATTTTAAGTGACTGCTTAGTGAGCAATCAGCATGGAGTTACTAGCTCTCATGTTACTAGTGATTCTTGCATTTGCAGACAGTAACCATTTCATTGTCTGGGTTCTCACAAGTGCATGCACCTTACCCACATCCCCACTGCATTTGTTCTGTGCCTCTTGAAGTCAATATATTTGGTTATGCTTGCTTCATGGATTATAACTATGAAATGTAAACTTAGGCAAAGTCAAGTATAATATGTGACATTACTACTTTGCACACTAATGCATTGCATACACAATAATGAACGTTTTTGGCACTTTTGTTATCATGCATTTTTTAAGTGAATTCCTTATACTAGTCAGGATATTAGTAGTCGTTCCGATACTGCTTAAAATGCTGGTAACGGCAAGTACGCAAATCTATGCACTGATCCAATACCATGTAATTTAGCACTGAAAAAACAAATTCATATACAAGTAAACATATTTATGTTCTTTTTCCTTTGACTGACTGTAAAACTAGATAAAAGAAAGTTCTATGGCATTCATTTTCTGTATGTATTGTTCATGTTGGTTCAAAGGCTTTAACCTGAGCCTGACCATAAACATTGACAACACATCCATACAGGGTTTACAGCTGTTAAATAACTATACTGTTTAGTATTTTATTTTTATTTATTTTACACACACACACACACACACACGATCGATACATGTTATCAGCCGATACACAAGTTCAGGTATTTAAAAATCGGTATTGAGAAGGAAAAAATGGAAATCGGAACATCTCTAGATATTAGTTGTGGATGACACAGACATTAAGGAAATGTAGATACATGTATTCATTTATTATGATTGCACGACCAAATGTATAATTCATTTGGCAGCATATTAATTAGAGTGATCAAAAACAATGGTTGTCAGTTAGTAAAATGTGTGGGCCAACTTAAAGCAGATGTGATGCTTTTATTGACAACTGTGTACTTTTCCTTACCTTATTTATGTGCAAATTAATACAGCAAGGTGCTGCA